>BQNB010190685.1:0-11760 GCA_026074375.1 Tanacetum coccineum | reverse complement strand
GTAAATACATTTCACATTCAAAAGTCCGTCAAAACTCTTAAAACGACCAAATATCGCTTATTGGGCTTTAAGGCCCGATAAGGGTCCATTAAGGTATTTATACGTCCAAAATACGATCCAAGCCCAAAACCAAGGCCCATTTATGTACATACGCTCATACTAATAACTAGAAAATAACCCTGACCGCAATAAGCCAACAAATAAGCCACGGCTTATTTGTGCTTAATGGGCCGCGAGCCCAAAAGCTCCAAAAACTAGTCCATAAGCTTTAAAATAAGCTTAATAAGCTACGATACGCCACAAAAATCCCTTGTGTTTCCTAAATAAGCCGCGAGCATATAAGCTCAAATAAGCCACAAAAAGCCCACAAAATAAGCTATACAAGCTACTATACAAAATAAGCTATCTAGCAATATATGCTTTTCAACCATCACTACCACAATATCAAAACTACAAAACTCTCTTTGTTTATTTTTTTATTCGACGCAACCAAACACCCCCTGTTATTCGTTTCGTTTTCAAAAATCAATTTTTACGACGATCAACTTGTACAACTAACATCTATGCATCAATATAAACTCAAAAGGACAAACGAAATTTAGATTTAGAAACTTACAAGAAAAGTCATCAAAATATAGATTTCGACACGAACCGAACAACCCAAACAACCCAAACATTGTTTAAATGAATACTCAAATGCTCGTATCAATCAGGAATATCACGTTCTTGATCAAAGTTAGAAAATTTATGGTGTTTGGTTGTGGTGTGGTGGCGGACGAACAAGACACATACTAGTGTGTTTTATTTTTTTGAAAATGAAATGGATAAGAAGAATGTTGGTAATGGGAATATATTTGTACAAGTGGGGAACATCTTAGCAAAAAAAATAGCATCCTTGTCTCCTATGAGACTTGAACCCACGCCTAGGAATCCTAGGGGGTTCATCTCCTTTTTTTCTGTTGAGTTCATTTAAAACTCGTAAAACTAGATCGTAAAATATTTTTCAAAGTTAATTAGTATTTTTATTTACTTTAAAAATACTTTTCTAATAACCTAGAGTATTTACACGATGTATTTACACCACATACTCTCTAAAATCTCTTCTGGACATTAACAGACGTGTCGGGACTCATTTTTCAGCATTTTTAAATTTCACAGGTCAACCACCCGAAACTTAACTAACATAATAATAACCTCTAAAAAGGACTATTATTCACCATAAACCATAAATTTCCACAATTCTCATAAAATCACCACCGTTCGACACAGTACAATTTCTGAATAAACTGACAAACGTCAAATAGTCAAAGGACTAAAAATGAAATATTGAGAACACAAAAAGGGAAAAGGTTACATTCTACCCCTCTTAAAAGAATTTTGACCCTGAAATTCAACTACAAACATCACTAAACAAAAGTGGTACTTAACATCATCTGATCTTCAATTTCCCATGGTAGTTCAGGACCAACGTTTCGCATTCCAACGGAACCTTGACGATGGCAATCCTACTAACGTTTGCCAGCTTTCTTAAATTCTCTTTTCCAAAATTTCCACAGCTCTTCCCTAACATTCCAACTTGGCATCAACTTGGATCTCATCCAAGGGCAGTTGCAGTGTTGGATCAGCCAAACACTTCTTAAGGTTCGACACGTGAAACGTGTCATGAACATCATCTAACTCCTTAGGAAAATCTAACCTGTAGGCTACTGGGCCTATTTTCTCAATAATCTCAAAAGGTCCAACAAATCTAGGTGCTAGTTTCCTTTTTTTTCCCAAAGCGTACATAGCCTTTCTAAGGTGAAACTTTGATCAAAACATATTCAACCTACACAAACTCTAGAGGCTTCCTCCTCTTATCAGCATAACTTTTCTAACGATCACGCACAGACCTAAGTCTATCCCTAACTCGCGAGATCTTCTCAGTAGTCTCTTACACTAACTCAGGTCCTATCAACTAACCTTCTCCAACCTCAGCCCACATAATTGGCAAACGACACTTTCCACTAACGGAAGATGAACATCCCAACTTCCCCCGAAGTCCAGGACACACACTCTAAGCATGTCTTCCAAAGTCTAAATAGTATGCTCACTCTGACCGTTGGTCTGAGGGTGGTAAGCCGTACTCATGTCTAAATGAGTTCCTAATGCCTCTTGCATTGACTGCCAAAACCTTGACGTGAAACGACTCTCATAATCCGATATGATCGAGATCGGCACACCATGTCTAGCAACTATCTCATTTAAATACAATCTAGCCAATCTATCCATCTTATAATCCTCACGCATAGGTAGAAACTGAGCAGACTTAGTCAATCGATCCACAATGACCCAGATTGTGTCATGCCCACTACTAGTCCTAGACAACTTAGTCACAAAATCCATAACTATCCTTTCCCATTTCCACTCATGAATCTCAGGTTGCTAGAGTAAGCCAGATGGCCTTTGATGCTCAGCCTTAACCTTCAAACAAGTCAAACACTTACTAACATACACAACTATGTCTTTCTTCATACCCGGCCAGTAATACCTATGTCTAAGGTCATAATACATCTTATCAGCTCCTGGGTCTACAAAGTACTTTGACTTATGGGCTTTATCCATTATCAGGGTTCTCACATCAACCTTTAAAGGTACCCATATTCGATTCAAGTAGTACAAAGCCCATCACTTCTATGTTTTATCATCTCATCCAAACCTTTCTACAATCCTGTAAACTCATCCACAACCTCCTTCTGATCCGCCAATATCCTATCCTTGATACTCGACTGAATGGTCATATTCATAGCTCTAACTCTCTTAGGATTTACTATTTCCTTCTTACTTAGGGCATCAGCCACCACATTCACCTTACCAGGATGATAGTGAATCTCACAGTCATAATCACTAAACAATTCTATCCAGCGACGCTGTCGCATATTCAGCTTTTTCTGACTAAAGATATGCTGAAGACTCTTATGAATCCTAGAGATGACACCTTTGGTCCCATACATATAATGTCTCCAAATCTTAAGGGCAAACACAACTGCTCTTAGTTCCAAATCATGGGTCGTATAATTCTTTTCATGAATCTTCAGCTACCTAGACACATATGCTATCACTTTACCTCTCTGCATCAACACGCGGCCTAGTCCTAACCCGAACGCATCACAATATACCACAAAGTCTTCTGGTCCATCTGGGAGAGCTAAAACAGGCACATTACACAACTTAACCTTCAAAGTTTGAAATGCCAATTCTTGTTCCTCACCTCAATCGAAAGTCTTACACTTTTGAGTTAAGATAGTAAGAGACTTAGCTATCTTAGAAAATTTCTCAATGAACCTACGGTAATATCCAGCCAATCCTAAGAACGAATGAACCTCAGACGGAGTTCTAGGGGCTCTCCAATTCTTAACAGCTTCGATCTTACTAGGGTCTACATGAATCCTATTACCATTTATCACATGCCCAAGAAACTGCACTTCTCTTAGCCAGAATTCACACTTAGACAACTTAGCATACAATTTCTCCTTCTTAAGCAGTTCCAAGATTAACCTTAAGTGGTCTACATGCTCCTCCCGAGTCTTAGAGTAGATTAAGATATCGTCTATAAACACTATCACAAACTTATCAAGATAAGGCCTACAAACTCTGTTCATCAAAGCCATGAATACATGTGGTGCGTTAGTCAGACCAAAGGGCATTACTGTAAACTTAAAATGTCCAAAACGAGTTCTAAACACAGTCTTTGGAATGTCATCCTCATGCATTCTCAGCTGATAGTATCCACACCTAAGATCTATCTTTGAGAAAAAATGCGACCCTTCAGATAGGGACAATAACCATCAACCAAGGAATGCTGAAAACGATCTTAACAATCAACAATTTATTAATTCCCAATCTGATAATACACATCCTAAAATAACCCCTGCTTTCTTTTTCCCAAACAACACTCGGTGCACTCCCAATGGCGAAGCGCTTGGTTGAATGAAACCTTGTCACGGAGTTTCCTTGATTTGACCCGACAACTCCCCCAATTTCAACGGTGCCAAACGATAATTGAGACATCGCAATCTGAATACACGCTCTAGGATTAACTCAATCCGAAACTCAATTTCTCGGAGAGGTGGCAATCCTAATAAATCATTCGGAAATACCTCGGGAAAATCTCTAACCACAACAATCTCTTCTTGTTTTCTTATCGCAAGCCTTAGCACACAACAAAAGTCTCCACGCTATCTCTTACTGACTTTCTCCTAATACTCTAAGCACCTGTCCATCTAAGTAGTTGTATCCTGACTAATTTATCAATGACAAATTATTTTAGCCGTTATGGATTAGACAACTAATCCATATTTTATAATCACATCAAAATTCCCCATTCCCGAATGGTATCAAATCGTGCCAAAGACAAGACCCTCGATTTCTAGTTTGCAACCCTTAATAACCTTATCAATCTCTACTAGCTACCCGCTAGCTATCTCAATCTTATATCTGAAACCTAATTCACTAGGCTCTATGCCTAACAGAGGTATGAAAGTAGTGAAAACAAAGCTATAGTCGGCACCAGAGTCATATAAGGTAGTGGCAAAATGATTGTTTAAAGTAAACGTACTCGTCACAAAAGTTTCGGAATCCTGGCGAGCTTCCTTCTCTGCTCCAACAAGAATGCCGCTACCCCTAGCTGGTTCATTTGGATTCCATACTCTACCCTCGTTATAGCATCAACTTGTTTGGACGGTTTACTCCTCCTTGTGCCTCTATTCAATCTAAGAATAGCCGATTAGAGATGTCCGATATTCCCAACATCATTAACATTGCTCCACGAGTAGGTGTTGGGTTCCTTGCATTTACCGGGTTCATATTCCTAGGCACAACTTTACAATCCTTAGCAAAATGACCTAGGCGGTTACAGTTGAAGCATGTGCGACAAGGCCCTCCGGGTGCATGGTAGGAGTTGCAGGTGGTACACTTAGGCCAAGCACTCGTATTCTCCCTTCCTACAGGGTTTGCGGTAGTAGCAAAAGCATTTCCAGTCTTAGTCCTCTTATTATCATCCCTACCATTCTTATCCTTTCTAGGTTCCCCCATATTTCCTCTTTTCTTAACCTTCTTAATTGATCCATTCCTAACAGCCTCATCGGTCAGTGTACCAGAAATATGCATAACCTTCTGCATAGTCTTTGGCTCTGTTGCTGCCACCATCTCACGGATCTGTGGAGCAAGGCCATACACGTATCTCTTAATCTTCCTACTTTCTGGAGTAACTAAATGTGGAACTAACCTAGCCAACTCATGAAACCTATCTGTATACGCAGCATGGCCAGCCCCGACCATGGCGTGATTCCACAACTTATTTTCTAATTTTTGCATCTCATGACTAGGATAAAACTTTTCTATCATCATAAACTTAAAGTCATTTCATGATATGCTAACAGCAACTTCTTGGCTTAGCGTGCGCATCTGAGAGTTCCACCACGTTAAAGCCTTACCCACAAACGAACCAGCAGTATATTTCACTTTTTGGTCAATATACACAACCACTCATATCTTGCACGACTCCATTTTCTCAATCCATCGTGTAAGAATTACAACACCTCCTACATCATAGTTCCTTAGTGTTTACAAGCTAAATAACTCCGTAATAACAACCAATTCGGTTTCTATTCACTAACACATTCCTAATGTTCTCCTGAACGTTCTCATTAACCACATTACCATTTTGACTTCCAACATTTCCTTGGTTACCAACCTGAGCTAGAATGGCGGGTAAGAGGTTCTGCAATTATTGGGCAATGATCGTCGAGAAGTCGGGTGCTCCTCCCATACCCCCATTGACTCCCTCTACATTCCCATTAGCTCGCTCCCCCTGGTCATTCTCTTGACCAATCAATTCATCAACATGGTCATCATTACCTCCTCTAGTCCTCTACCCCCCCTCCCACCCCTAATAACCCGTTATCACGCCGTCCCCCTCCTCGTAATTCGGCAATAGTCGAACCAGCACTTTGGGTCCCCATCCTTGGCTGCATTATCTACACGAAGGAGAACATAGGCAATGTTAGGTAGGTAGGAAGACTAACATTTATATAGAATATCTTACTATATATATAATTATACACATAATACCCCCTTATGGTGTCAACATCAATTTGTGTGAACGGCATTACCAAGTACGAGTAAGTTGTGATACTTTTATAACTACGTTGGCCATCGTATTTATATCTGCATCCTTTCCCATTCGTACTTAGTATTGAGCTCACACATCTCAATGACTGACATAACTAAAGCACACAAACGCCGAACAACGAGCGAATCAAGCAAAAAGCGGAACAAACCGCCACATAATCCTATACACACTAAATGACGGATCTTCGGTTATAGCTAGGCTAACCCACCTAGTTCTTATACCCTATGTCTTTGATTACCAATCTCTCACACCCTGACAATGGCGTAAACTCGAGAGTGCAACATAATCATCAATCATAACACAAGATACAATATAGAGAAAACTACAATGCATAAACTTCAAGTGTTACGAAGATCATTAACCTCAGACAAACCTCGAGTGATGTCCCAAATAATAACCAAATCCATAATCTCTTACAATTCTAAATGCCCACACAGGGGTCCAAATCCAAACTTAAACCAAAACTTCTAAATACTAAAAACCAAACAAATAAACAAGCAAGGCTTCACATGAAAGACCTTAAACCATAACACCAACCTATTCATCTTTCACTTCACCTGAAAATGATACTCAAAAACATCAACAATAATGTTGGTGAGCTCGTAGGTTTGACCTTAAACATAAGCTTTGCTAATATCTCAAAAAATGGACAATAGTGAAATATGATAGTGAATATATGCAAATCACCCAGGACTTAGCATCCCCGCTAATCATGTAACCCCACTTAGCATCCCCGCTAGTCGATCACCATGCCCTAGCATCCCCGCTAGTCATGAAAATCGTATATACCAATGCTCTTGGAGTCGTAACTCCGATATGTCACTACCGCACACCATAGGCATCCGCTGGTGCACTATATTATGGCAAGTACCAAACTAGACAGGCAATTCCTTGCCAATCACCCTTGTCGTGCCAAACACAATACACGCAAGTAAAATCACACTAGACATGGCAATTCCTTACCAATCACCCTTGTCGTGCCAAACACAGTACACGCAAGTAAAATCACAACCCTTGACATGCCAAACACATTACATGTAAGTAAAGTTACATCACATATATTCACATAGCAATCGTAAGCACATAATTGTCCCAAAAACAAAACCACGTTTCGCACAGTTCAAAAGAAAATAGTTCAAAACCACATATTGAGATCTTTTCCCAACGGAAAAATAGTAGAAAAATAGGGCTACAAGAACTCACCTCATGCAAGTATTTAGCAACTAAATCTCAATCACACAAGCAAAAGCAACGACGTCCGAGAAACACGACTAGTCAGTTCATGCACCATTTTAAATCATTCATTTTTAAACAGTCTTCACGTTTGATGCATAGAGGTTAGACGCGTTGTACCATTACCCTTAACAGTTTAGTGGTGTGATGGTTGACGACTTACCCTAACAATCATATCAATCCCATAGATCAATAATGCATACTTATACTATTTAAAAAACTAGATAAGTAATATAAGTAAATATTTTATAATACTAAATTATACAAATCTCTCTGATAAGTCTAATACGGTACCCTTAGAATTACCATAAAATAGTTCATGAAATGAATTGAAAATGAAACTTTAACCATAATAACAATTCGCGAATTTTGGGAAAAATTATATTTTTCGTCTTTTAGTGAATTTATTAAATAATAATAATAAAAATAATAATTATAATTTATTATTTAAATCAAAAATCACGTTTCAAGTAAAATTTCTAAGTATAAACTTTTTATAAAATTTCGACATGACCCATATGTTTATGTAACGTTTTCCAAGGTTTCAAACCTTAATTTCAACACTTTTTACCATTTCGACACTTTTTCGACAAAATTCTAAAATCTTAATCCGTTGCGTCTATCAAAGTGTTTTTCCCAAAATATCATTCAATATTACTTCGTAAACACATTTCACTTTCAAATGTTCGTCAAAAACTCTTAAAACGACTATTTATCGCTTATTGGGCTTTAAGGCCCGATAAGGGTCCATTAAGGTTTTTATAAGTTCAAACCACGTTCTAAGTCCGAAACCAAGGTCCATTAGTAAATTTAAGCTAGTTCGATAGGTAAGAAAATAACCCGGACCATAATAAGCCAACAAATAAGCCACGGCTTATTTGTGCTTTATTTGTGCTTATTGGGTCGTAAGCTTTTAAGCTCCAAAAACATATCCATAAGCTAAAAAATAAGCTTAATAAGCTACAATATATATATTCGGTTAACACCATAAGCCATAAAAATAGTCCACTAGTGTACGTCTCATCAAGTAAATAATCAAAATCACCTCCCTTGTGAATTCATACATTGCCGAGGCATATAAGCCTAAAATAAGCCATAAAATGCTTAAAATAAGTCCAAAAAGCTATTAGTCAAAATAAGCTATTTAGAAACAAATGTTTTTCAACCATCACGACCACAATATCGAAACTACAAAACCCTTTTGTTTCTTTTTAAATCCGACGCAATCGAACACAACCTTTTATCCGTTTCGTTTCCAAAAATTGTTTTTTACGACGATCAACTTGTACAACTAGCATCTATGCATCAATATAAACCCAAAAGGACAAACGGAATTTAAATTTAGAAACTTACAAGAAAAGTCTTCAAACTATAGATTTAAACACGAATCGGACAACCCAAACGTTGTTTAAATGAATACCCAAATACTCGTATCAACCCGGAATATCACGTTCTTGATCAAATTGGAAATTTATGGTGATTGGTTGTGGTTTGGTGGCAGACGAACAACACACACACACACACACACACTAGTGATTTTTTAATTAATGGATTAAGCGAATAATGTTGTAATGAGAATATAATGGTACCAAGTAACAACACAATTGCTAGAAAATAGGCATCTTGCCTCCTAGGCCCTTTCTCATCCGATTTAGAATCCAAGAGGGGTTCGGGTCTTTCTTTTCGTGTCGGGTTCACTTAAAACTCATAAAACTTGATCGTAAAATATTTTCCAAAGTTAATTAGCATTTTTATTCACTTTAAAAATACTTTTCCATTAACATAGAGTATTTACACGATATATTTACACCACATAATTCCCAAAATCTCTTCTGGACATTAACGGACGTGTCGTGACTCGTTTTTCGGCATTTCTTAAATTTTACGGGTCAAACACCCGGAACTTATCTAACATAATAATCTCTAAAAAGGACTATTATTCACAATAAACCAAAATTTACCATAATTCTCATAAAATCACCATCATTAACACGGTATAATTTCTAAATAAACTGACAAACATCAAATAGTCGAAGGCTAAAAATGAAATATTCAAACACAAAAAGGGAAAAGGAGGCCTCCTCCTCTTCCTCATCATCAGCATCATCCCCGGAGGACTCATCATCATCATCTCCTCTATCGATAGGATCCTCCTCAGGGTCATCCTCCAGATCCTCCTCATGATCAGAGTCAACAATGTAGCCCGGTGATAGGGCTGTAGGTGAAGCATCATCTGGTAGAGGCTGGTCCTCAATAGCCACCTCAGCGTCAGATGGTACCAAGTACTCTAGGTACTCTGGCTCAGGTACATAGTCTGGTGAAAGCGGTGCCAGCTCTGGCTCCTCAAGGCCAGGCACGTAGTCTGGTGAAGGTAGGTGCTCAGGACCAGACACGTAGTCCGACGATGGTGGTGTCTGTCCTAGAGACTGTGGTGCAGCCTCAGGTGCCTCCAACTCATCATCAGAAACCCACTGGAATCTCCATGGCTCAGAATCAGAATAAACAAACGTATAGGTAATTACGGATGATGAAGACATAACTGCTGAAACAATAAAATAAACTTATATAAGTAAATTATATAAGGCCAATATAGTATATACGTAATATAATATAAGTACATATATAGATCATGTAAGCATCTAGTATAACCAACTAATGCAACCAAATAGTGTATGCATGTCCCGTAAAAACTTATAGTAAATATTTGACCTGGTTCTCTATAACATTGGCTCTAGATACCAATCTGTAACACCCCCAAATAGGGTCGCATCGGAATATGGGTATGAGAGTGTTACATCATAGATTAATAGCACAAGATATGAGAACGACCTTTAATAAGTCTTTTAAAAATGATACATTAGATTTAATAAAATTAATTGATACAAAAGCTCACAGCTTAACTTGTTCATCCTTGTAAATGTAAAGATTTTAATACATAACAAATACTCCAAAATATAATGCACGTAAATCTTTATTGCAAATTGGCTCCTAAATATGATGACCACCAATGTATCCCTGTTTCTTGTACCTTATTAACCTAAGAAAAACATGTTTTAAAACGTCAACATAATGTTGGTGAATTAACAGGTTTAAGTAATGTATAAAGTAGGACTACAAGATTTCAAAGTGTAAGACATGTAACACATACAATATCTCAAAATATAATTACGCCTGTGCTAAGCTCATGACACTAAAGCTACAACATGTATGTGTGCCAATTAATTCCAATAATGTACCCGTGTAGATGTTCCGCAACATCCAAAGTCCGACATGGTATACGTTCGTCGTTTTGGTACCACCAAAACTAGTGAGCACTACTCACTCGAACGGGGATGTCAATCCCAAATAGATTTATTCATAATATTCACGCTTACTACCAGTAATAAACAGTTCATGATTCATGGGCATAGTGGGTTATAGCTACTTAGGCAAACTCATAATTCGTTGTCCAAATGTAAAACAATGCATGTTTCTCACCCCGTGAGTTGTAAATCATTGGAATCATATAAAATGGGGCTATGAACTCACCTCAAGTGAATGATTGATTATATAAATCAAATAAGTGAAATGTCTCGCGAAAATCTGAATGCAACCTAATTAATTATAGGTCGTATAAGTATAATGTATTTAATATAAATACAACATCATATGTTATAGAGTTACACCACCACCTAATAGCTTTTGTTTAATTTAAAAAGTCGAAACAATATTTAAATCGTATTTGTTAAATAAATGTCTACGTATATGTATCCGTAAAATAAAATATTATCTTTGTTCAACAATTGATTATTTGTTAACAATACATAATTTAATATTTTTATTGATTATATAATGATATTATATAATTAGTTTAATTGTTTTATAAAAAAATATTTATAAAGTTAAAAACGTATATAAATATTATATAATGATACGACAATATTTCTTAAGGTTTTTATAGCTCAAATGGACTCGAAAACACTCGTAAACCACTTTTTATATTCTTATTAGATTGTTACCTTTTTATAAAAATTACAGAAAATTATTTATAAAAACTAATTAGTTTTTGTAATTTCTATTTATCCGAAATCTTTAAAAACTCGTAACTTGCTCATTTTAACTCCGTTTTGCTTGTTCTTTATATGTATAAAATCGTGACCAAATAATATATTCAAATAAAATACTCACTATTTTTATAAAATCTGAGTCGAAACAGTAAATTCAAAACAGTTTATAAAACTATTTTTATAAACTTAAATCTTTCAAAACTCATAACTCCTTCGTTTTAATTTCTTTTTTAGAGTTCTCTATATGCACGGTTTTCTATTGAAATGATCTATCATAATAAAATATTTATAAAATTTTCTCAGTTTCGAATA
>BQNB010190683.1:0-11760 GCA_026074375.1 Tanacetum coccineum | reverse complement strand
GAAACATCATTATGTGGACGACTTCATTTTTGGTGTCTTTATATTTAAACATGTCACATATTATCAGGAATTTGTGAATTTGTTTGTGCGAGATCAGTTTTAATTCTACCATCAAATTGGTTTCCTTTGATGAGAGTTAAGTGGTTAACTTTAATGGCGAATTCGTTTGCAGTTTCAGGAATGATGATTGCGAAACCGGGAGTCGGATCGACAACACGGTCAGCAGCCCACATTGGTTCATCATCCATGGGGTTGGAATTTTCAAGGATGTTCATAAAGTGACAGAAATAACTGATATTAAGAATGGGTAGGTACATAACTCTTGGTTGTTTGGGTTGTTCGTCCTTTTGTTCGAATGGAACTCTCCTGTTTCGTCGATGAAG
Organism: Tanacetum coccineum; assembly: GCA_026074375.1. Taxonomy (NCBI): domain Eukaryota; kingdom Viridiplantae; phylum Streptophyta; class Magnoliopsida; order Asterales; family Asteraceae; genus Tanacetum; species Tanacetum coccineum. The sequence continues at coordinate 11,377 of BQNB010190683.1, read as the reverse complement.
TCTATGATTTAGGGTTCGTTCAGGTTCAGATAATGGTTCGACAAGTTCAGAGTTGGAAGCACGTGTATGCATCCAATGTGAACTGTCAAACGTTTTTGATAATGTTTTTAGAAAAAAAAAACGTTTGACTGAAGAGAGTGCAGTGCACTTTCTACAACGAAAGTTACAAAAAGCGAGCAAAATGATTTAATTTTTGGAAAAATCGAATAATATTTGTTTTCATTACAAAGGAATGATTACAGAACAGTTTAAAATCCCCAACAACGACGCCAAAAACTTTGATGTGTTTTAAAAGCTTTAAATTTATAAGACTAGAATTACCGATTATTAGATGGAAACACACGGGTAAAGTATAAGCTACGTATATAGTATAATATTTCAGGTAAGACCAGGTCGTCCACAGGGATTTGATTAGTATAATATTTCAGGTAAGACCAGCTACATATATAGTATAATATCACAAGTTTTTAGACAAACTTTAACAACTTTTTCAAATAAGATATGTTTGATGATGTGATCAATAATAAAGAAGAATGACTACTCGGTAAGTTTCACATTTTATTATTATGATCTTTGATTATAGGACTTAAGATTTAGAACTTTAACTTATAAAAAGGTTTTCTCGTCAAAAACCGCTTTCACAAATCAACTTGTTTTAACTAAAGACTTATATTCGTTAACTTAATCAAATTTGTCACTCAAACAATCAAGTTACTATTATACCAAATCTATTTTGTTTATCAAATAACGTAATCGGATTTCTCCATCCAAATGATAAAGATCATAGAAAAATCTTTAAAACTATATAGTACACAATGGGCCTTTCGACCTATACCGTTATGTATATACGATCAAAGTTGATGAACAAAGTTAATAAGATTAGACACGATAGGATTTCAACATAAGCTTAAGATTAACAAGATCGCAATAACACCAAATGCTTATTTATTATATTAACATCACCGAGTAGTCATAAGAGGTTTAGCCTCTCTTGGCTGCGGAGTTCATAATGACAAAGTTAAGTAGATAGATAAGAAACATACGAGATTCGGATAGGAAATAGATCAAAGTACCACCAATTATAAGTATTGAATCCTACTAAACCGTATTATACTTAAATGCTATAAACTGTCTCCGTCTTCGCCAGAATTTCATGTTTAAAATTCAGGGATTTGATGAAGAGATTTGAGAGAGAATTGTTTCTTGAAGTATGTGTGTAAATGAGGGAAAGTCCTCTGTATATATAAGCTGGTCGAGGCCTGAAGTGCGGCGCACTAATATATAAGTGCGGCTTACTTCAGCCTAAGTCGATTAAATCTTCATTAATGCATAGAGCAAGTGCAGCGCACTTCGAGTATTAACTGACTTAATTTATTTCGTTGATAAGTACGGCGTACAAAGATATAAGATGGGCGCACTTCTTGGTAATTTTGGACTTTATTATTTCTTTTCTTCTAACTTTGCTTCCAATGAGTATAAACACTTGTTTTTTGAACATTTTGAGCATTGGCAATCTTCAAGTGAACCTGCACATATCTCATGCTATTAAGTATCAAAATTTCACGAGAAATAATATAAATATATACAATAACGCCACCTAAAATATGTATAATTAAGGCGTTATCAACGAATTTTGGCTATCGTTTGTTATTTTATGTTTTGCAAACGTTTATTTGTCATCGTTAAAACATAAAGGAGATCCTAGTCAATGTTGCACCAACAACACGGATCCTTAAAATATGAGACAATTGATATAGTAACAAATGAGTGGGAACGAGTTACTATTAGGAGTTTTGGGTATTTAACCGTTTACGTTGAGCGACGGATCTTTTGCATAAAGCACAAATCCTTTGGGTTTATATCCGTGGATCCACAACTTGGTGTTTCTAAGACAGAAAATGTATTTAGTGCGTTTAAGGGAATGAATCACGTAAATGAACAAGATAATGATCAAAGCAATCTGAATGAAGACCCTTAGAGATTAAGACAATTATGCAAGTGAACTCGATGAATTCTAGCAACATGAGGTAGTAGTCTAAATGCAAAAGACACATGCATATGACATTAAGTCATTTAAGTGTACTAATCATAATAAACAAAGATATTAATGTGTAAGACTATGTGACGCCTATATGTTTATCGAGATAGACGAACCTAGTTCATTATGCATCATAATGACATAGTGTTGGTGCACACAAAAAACACGTAGATCATATAAAAGGTCACAGAAAGAATATGATTACGTCACATGCATATATTATGCAAAACTTGTTAACATTTAGCCTATAAGAGCATTTATCATTTACATAAACATAAAGACATTAAATCGGAATTACTAAACAAAAACAAAACCTTTCTAATAATTATGCATTCAACAATTACGCAAATAATCATTGAGTATCAAGATAGCATGAAGAAATATAATCATATCTGACGAGAACAAGTTATCATTTTGAAATCTAAAAAACACATATGCAAGATGAAACTAGTCTAGATAGACTAAGGAGTATCCTAATTACTATTTATTTGATATGCAATCCTAATGAGACACTAAGTTCATCAATGTAAACTAACATTAGGCATATTTAGAAGAGCCATTTAATAAAGTTAGAGAATAAATATAAGACTATCACTAGTGGTGCTTAATTCAGGCTAAACACGACCATTTTTACGAGTTATACCACGAACCCAACTTCTCTCCTAGAAGCAATTAAACCATTAGGTCAAATTGAATTTCTAGTGCAATAGGTTCTCTAGTAGTCATTCTCATTTTATAAAAAATTAAATTCCTAAATTTGCCTATCGAAGTGTGATTGGTTCCTTCTTATATAGGTAAATATAAATAAATAATAATATAATAAATACTACTACTTATATATTAATGATAACGTACCTTTTTAGGGGTAATTATATCGAATAGTAGTATAATATTAATCAAACTATAAAATTCCCGCGAGTCAACCAAATCAACCTTTTAGGAAAAAGGTCAACAAACTCACGGGTATGATATAAATGATTCCGGATAAGTGTTACCCGGGTCGTTCTCCCAACGAGGCGTGAAATTGACGATTACGTTATTGGTTTGACTTTTGGATGCTTGAATACAAGAAGGATTTGATTTGGGTTTCTAAATTCTACGAGAAATTATGGAGATTTAACTAAGGAATACTTAAATCTACGGGAAAACAAGCAAAGGTACGAGAATTTAAACCTAATTCTACGGGAAGCAAAATAAGGCAATAAATGAAACCTAAATCTTCGGGAAACATAAATATGGCATGGGAAAGAAAATCCTAAGTCTACGGGAACATAAAAATCAAGGCAATTAAAGTTAAAACACGAAAATGAGAACGGGATTTAAAACCCGTTCTTTAAAAAACCAAATTCTACAATTTTGACCCTACGAGTGCAAATTTAATTTTCCTAGATCCTAAATGATAAAAGAAAATTTTTAAAAAAAGAATTATATTTTTTTTGATTTTTTAATAATTTTTTATGAATTTAAAACAGTTTTAAAAAGAAAAATTAATTAAAAATATTAAATGAAATTGGAAAATTCTAAAAAAATTAGGAAAAGTGCTTTGAACTAAGCTAAACCTAAGAAAAATAAAAAGCAACCAACTGCTAATCTGTTAAGCTGTGAAATAAGCTAAATAAGCTAATAAGCAAAACTATAAAAGAGACTATATAAATTAAATAATGCAAGATGTAAATCAAAAAGACCCAAGGGCGAGTGTGTAGCAGAGTGCAGTGTTAAGTGTGTTTGGTATGAAGGGGGGAGGTCATGGGTTCGACCCCATTGCCTCCCTCTTTTTAGAAAACATTTTTTTTATTTTTCTTTTTACAAACTTGTAAAACAGGCAAAAATAACAAAGTTTAAAAAAAACAACTTTTTACAAATTACTAAAATAAGGTAAGAATAATCACCAAAAAGGTTGGCAGATAACTTAAAAACTAAAAGGGCTTAAGGCCTAAACCGTTTTGGCTTTTGGGACTCAAAAAGCAAAGGGAAAACCAATAAGCTAAAATAAGCCACCTCGCTAGACCGAATAAGCTAAATTAATCCCAAAAGAATCATCTAAATAAGCTAGACTAAACAGAATTGAGTTAAAATGCTAAAGATATTAACACTTAAGCTAGTTTTAAGAAAAAGTTTCAATAGGCTCAAACTTAAACAAAATAAGCTACTAGGGCCTACACTACACCTAATAAGCATATAGGGACAGATATAAGCAAAAGAAACAACCAGAAAAGCACTTAAAAAGTCAATAAGCTAAATGCTAAAAACTGTTAACCAACAGCCTAAGAGACTACTTTCTAGCTTATTTTTAAGCTAGTTAGAGGATCCTTACGGCCAGGTAGCTTATATCACCTTAAACCTTAACCAATGGGCTACAATAATCAGCAATCAAAAGAGAGTTTGAAACAAATATAATCCATGAAAAAGGCTAAGGAAAAAGGTTGTTTTCAAAAAAAAACTTCTATGGTTTTCTTAAAAAGACAAATGCTTGTTTTGCAAACTAAATTCAGCTATCTAAAATAAGTTCAAATTGTAAAGTAAGCTGAAACAGATTAACATTGGCCTATAAACTATTTATGCAACCAATATCAGACCCTAAAATATACTTTAGCTTACCTAATTTTAAGATTGAAAAATGCACTTTTAACTACTTAAAATGGACTTGAGAAGTATGACAAATTTGACTAAGATTCAAGTAGCAATTGGATACTCATATCTAACTCATTAAACTACAATAAAGGACCTAAACCAAGCATTAAGCTAGCACTAAACAGCAATCAAAACAAATAAGCTTGTATATAAAACTATTGCATCTCAGATTCATAGAAAAGATAGCTAAAGCCTTAAATCCAAATAATAAACCTTAACACTTATGAAAACAGATCAAAGTAACTTAAAAGTGATTGTTAAAGTTGGCAAAGTAACCCATACCCATTTTACAACTCATTTTGACTAAAGGGGTGAGTGGGGATTGCCAAGGTGGCAATGGGTTTTGTGAGGTGGGGAGAGCTAGGTTTGTCATGGGGTAAAGTTTGGTGTGAATACCAGATTATACATGAGCATAATAAGCATTAATAAGACAAAATCAACAGACATAAACACTGATATAAGCAGGAATTAGCAGATGCAGTTATATAAAGAAAATGGACTATTTTTTTCATAAAAACCTTAAAACTCGAAATTCATTAAAAAATTACAATAGCTTAAATGTAAAAGACAGAATTTAAAACATAATTTAAGACATGGAAAAGTAAAATTTAAAACTAAACTACTCTACTCCTAGTTGTTCTTTCTGAAAAATAAGCTTAAGTCTTTTATAAGTCTTCAGCTGTGTTTGTTGTGTTTCTTGTGTGAAGAGAAACCAAGCATCATCTCAGCCTTCAATCTTTCTTTGGCTCCAAGCAAGTCAATCACAGCAATCCATTATCTTGTCTTAACCCTTTAACTAATGGGGTGAGTGGGGATTGCCAAGGTGGCAATGGGTTTTGTGAGGTGGGGAGAGCTAGGTTTGTCATAGGGTAAAGTTTGGCTGTATGCTACAGTAGCACGTGAAGGGAAGTGACAAGGAATAGTACTGGGGTTGGTTTTGGCGGGTAAATGGGATATAAAAGGGCAGTGTATAAGTTTGAGGGTTTGGCAAAATTGGCCCCTCAATTTGTATAGTGATGTTACATGGTTAGTCCTTGGTGCTGATAAAGTTAGGCAGGTTTGGCCCCTCAAGGTTGGGTGGCGTTTGCATTGTTAGTCCTCAAGGACTAACAATGTTAGTCCCTGAAGGACTAACGGCGCAAAGGATTTAATGGGCTGTAGGGCTAACATTTTTAAGTGGGTATTGGGCTTAGGATTTGAATTTGGGCCGTTTGTTTATTTCGTATGAAAGAAAGAATAGGCTTTTTGATAGTATCTAAATACTATTGGGCTAACCCGGCTTCGTTTTTTCACACTCGGCTTTGACTTTGACTTTGCGGGGTTGACTTTTTGGTTGACTTTGACTTTTGGCTTTGATTTTGACTTTTGCTTCACGCTCTTTCCGTTCTCGTGCTCGGTTTTGTCGTTTGTGGCTTTGTTTTTGTCCATTTCTTGGATATCCGTTTCCTGCATAATACAAATGCAAAACATACAAAACAACGTATTTTTGGTACGTTTTGTCATTTTAGCTCGCATTAATGGACATATGGTATGTGTAATTAAGAACATACTAGAAGGATCAGTCAAGAGAAGAGAATTACTGATGAATAAGATAGTAGGAAAATTGTCCAGTGGAAAAATATGAAATCTTTTAGATTAGACTCTTTTGATAATGAATATTCCTGGATCAAAAACTTTGTCTTTATTTTCAGAAGGAAATAAGACTAAAAGATCGATCTCAGAAAATTCTTCAGAAAAAGTGGAGTCACAATCGGATAGGAGAAGAGGAAAATCATTAAGCTCGAGACTTGTAAATTCCTTGGTTGAATCTTTAGATATATTTTCTTCAAAAAGTATAGTCAACTCTCCTGGGTCGGGCTTAATATCGAAGTAAAAATGATCATACTCTGGTGGAGATATGATGTGAGCGCGTTCATTGGCAAACTCCTCATGATGAGGAACACTCTTATCGACAGGAGGAAACGGATCAATCGAAAGATCAAAGATAAACGAATCATATTTAGGAAGAGAAAAATCAGAATGAGTAGTGGTACTGCCACTACTCTTCTCTTTAATATGATCGTCATTAAAATATAATGCATCATACTCCGGAAGAGAATAATCAGTATGAGTAGTGGTACTGCCACTACTCTGCTCTTCCATATGATCAAAACAAATGATTCATATTCTGGAAGAGAATAATTAAAATGAGAAGTGGTACTACCACTACTCTTCTCTTCAAAGCAAAGTACTTCATAATCAGGAAGAGAAAGATCAGAATGAGAAGTGGTACCGCCACTCGAGGGATGATTTGATTTCTTAAATTTTAACACTTTAGAGAAACGATTCTCGCATGTGATGTCAATAAAATTAATCATGTTCAATGACTCATTGCCATGCTTATTAAGATGTTACGAAGTGTTATCAACAAGAAAGATCAATTGTTCATCTCCGTCTCTGAGAATAAGTTCTTCTCCGTGTACATCGATTAATGCTCGTGCCATCCTCAAAAAAGGCCTCCCAAGAATGAGGGAACCCGAGGATCGACATCATAATCAACGACTACAAAGTCGGCCGGAAAATGAACCTTTCCTACTTTCACAAAGACATCTTCGGCACCAACCGAATAAGCAACCGATCGGTTTGCAAGCTCAAGATTCATGCGAGTCGGAGTATGTTCCGGGAGCGAAAGCTTCTTCCATAAGGAAAGAGACATTAAGTTGATGCTAGCACCAAGATCGGCTAAGGCTAAGCACTCAACTAGCTCCGGAAAATCACAAGGAATAAGAAACTTGCCGGGGTCTCCAAGTTTTTCGGGTAACTTTTTAAGGAGCACCGCTAAAGAATTCTCATTTAATGGAGTGTTTGCCAATTCAAATAATTTCTCCTTATTACTAAAAAGACTCTTAAACGTAGAAGCAAACTTAGGTATGTGAAGAAGAGCATCCGCAAAGCTAAGGTCAAATTGTAATCTTTGAAAGATTTGAAGGAACTTCAACATTTGATAATTAGCTTTCTCTTGGAGCTTTTGGTCGTTAATCCTTGAAGGATAAGGAATCGACAGTTTAGGATTAGGCTTTGGAGCAATATCAGGCTCTGAAATAGGAACTTGGACAACCGGAGGTTGGACGTGTGTGGTACTTCCTGAACTTGTAGGTTGTACCTTGTCCTTTGTCGCCTCTGGTTCATGTTCCACTTCTTTTGGGAGAGGAGAAGAAGTAGGTAGGATCGTAGGTCCATCATAAGAAACACCACTTCGAGTAGTAATAGCTTTCAAGTCACCTCTCGGGTTAGCAACGATATTACTAGGAAGTGATCCCGAACCCGAGGGACTATTCATTTGAAAAAAATTGCTCATCATGTTCTTTAGATCATTCTTTAACTCGTTGCTCTGATTCCGCATCGTAGTCTGGATTTCATTCTTAAATTATGTCTTCATATTGCTTATTTGATTTTGCATGGCTCTCATATTAACATCACTAGTCTTCATGTAGTTTAAGAAATCATTCGAAGGTCCGATTTAAGTTTGATAATTCTGATTTCCTTGTTTGAAGTTATTGCCTCGGTTCTGATTGTATTGGTTCTGATTGTTCTGCACATTCGGTTGAGGAAAACCAGGTGGTCTCATTTGATTGCTAGCCTGATAATTAGTTTTTCCTTGAGGACGGTATCCTTGACCTCCTTAGTTGTAGGTCCCTGTGGCTGCAAAAGCATTGAAAATGTTGCCATCGGCGGCAAGACACTCATAGTAAGGATGCGGTCCACCACAAGTCACACAAGTCTCTTCTATGGCTTTCACGGTAGCTTGCTGAGTAGCCTTATTCATAAGTACTAATTCCTTAACAATCTCGGTGAGAGTGATAACATCTAGAGAAGGAGATGGAGAAGAAGTAGTAGTACTCACTTTTGAAACAATCGGTTTGTTTCGTGAAATACGTACTTTTGACTTATTCTCAATGATCGTCAAAGAATCTCGAGGAGTACGGTTCAAAAGATTTCCACCGGCTGCTGCATTTAGAGAATCTTGATCGGATTGTGTCAATGCATTATAAAATGTATCGATTTGATGCAATTCCGAAAAACCGTGGTGTGGGCATTTACGGAGGAGATCCTTAAATCGGTCCCATGCCTCGCTAAATGTTTCATCAAACTGCTAAAAATTCGTGATGTCATTCTTAAGATTTGTTGTCTTTGAAGGAGGGAAGAAATAATTCACAAACTTAGAGACGAGATCTTCCCATGTATGGATAGAACGAGGGGGTTCTTTTTCTAGCCAAATTCGAGCTTCCCCCTCAAGAGAAAATAGGAAAAGCATCAACTTGATAGCGTCATGTGGAACATTTTTGTACTTAAGCGTAGAAGTGATCTTGTTAAACCAACGAATATGAGCATGAGGGTCGTCCCTCTTAAAACCATGAAATTGGATCGAAGTTACTAGCTGAAGTAACCCGACTTTTAACTCAAATTGTTTGGCAAGTATAGCGGGAATAACGATCCCATCTCCGTAACCCTCGGTGGGTGCTTAGAGTAATTCTGACATAATACGCGTATCCTCCATAGTAGCAACGAGAGTCTCTACAATAGATCGAAGCTCGGTTTCGACTATTTGCTTGGAACGTTTACGATTACGTCGCTTCAGAATCGTGAAAGATTCAACAATTAAATTCGATGAAGAGCGGGTGTGCATGCACTAAAAACTAAATAAGAGAAATAAATCTAAAAGAAAAATATTTTTTTTAAACCGATAGTCAAAGGTGCACGGTAGCTCTCTAGAGAACGCACAAAGAAGCGGAGGAGCGGGTAAGCGCGAAGCGTTTTAAAAACCTTCTCCTTTCGGGTCGAAGTTCGTAGGATCAATCCTCCTTATACCTCTCTTATAGTTTGTTAATCTAAAGGTGAGCCGATTTAACAATTGTTAACACGATTTATTTATTTATTTATTTTTTTTTTGTTTTTTAATTTTTTTGGTATTTTAAATACTTTAGGAAAAGTATTTTTGATGTTTTAATAAATCCACAAAAATTAAAATAAGAAAAATAAAATATTTTTGTATTTTTTTTAAGTTTTATATAAAAGAATAATAATAAAGAAATGTAAAATATATATTCACAAAAAATAATAACTTCACGGGGAAATGTCTTCACGGCACTAATCTTTAAACTTCAACGCGATAATCGTAACACACTTCCCCGACAAAGGCGCCAAAAATTAATTAATCAATTGTAAATTGCTTAACCGCAAGAGCATTAAACATAGTTGTGTATTACTCAAACCACTAGGTCCGATTAGCACAGAGACCTCTCCTGGAGCCCTGCAGATGGCCGGGCTCTCATCCGTTGAAGAGTGTCCAGACTTCAGGTGGCGTTCTACCTCAGGTTTGCGTACTTGTCGGCCATTCGAAAGTAACTCTCTTATGCCTCTCCATCTAGAGCATCGGACACGCGATTATCTGCTGGACTTGGTCCTTTTATCTGCCAGTCTGTAGCACGTAGGAACGAAATTTTGATATGTCCCTATCTTCCGCAGCGTACTTGGCCAACTTCCCTGAGGTTTATGGTTTTTTGCTAAGTATATTTTTAATTTGGGATTGTCCGTAAATGACCTTTGTAGGATTGAGCTCTAAAGTACCTTAGTAGCCTCCTCGGTCATCGTTAACTAAAGAAATGGGCAGCTTTTCTAGAGGGGATAATTTTTTTCTGGCATCATTATAGCGTTCCTGCTCAATACTGGACTGGGCATGTCTTCCGTTCGATCTGTCAACAGATACTGCGAGACAGCCTCGTTTTCACTGCTAGGTATGGCGTACTAGTGTTTCCTTCAGAGGGCGGTGTTTAATGATGGAAGGGATTTTATCGCAGCCCTCTTATTGCTGAAGCTCCTCATGCCCTCTGGGGTGCACCGGGTACTCATGTTTGTTTTCTTTTGTTATGTTCTTGTGGGTGTTGAAGAATGGAGAGCCTTTTCGGACTGACTTGGTCAGAACCGATTATCGGAAGCTTAGCTTATCACATGAGCTTGCGGTTCTCCTTCTATGTTTTTGGGGAAGTGAGATCCGATATGGCCTTTGTCTTTTTGGGGTGTTTGTCTGATTCCTTCCGATGTGTGACCTATGTACCTAAATTTGCCTTTATTGTACACCAATACGAACATTTTTAGAGATTCAGCTTCATTTCTAGATATGTGACGTTTATTGCTTCAAATTTTCGAACGTATTCTGCTATGTCCGCAGGTAAGTCTCTTCTTATCTTTGTTTTGATAACATGTCATCAATAGCTTCATGGTTCTTCCTTATTTGGCTTTTGAAAAGTTGAGTTCGACAGACGTTGGGAGGTCAGGCACCGCCTTTTTTAACCAAAATTAAATGGCATCTTCATGTAGCAATATGTCCCTTGCTCTGTGTAAAAGGCTGTCTTCTCCTCATCTTCTCTTGCCATCTGAATATGATGGTACCCTTTGTAGGCATCGAGGAAGCACTTGTACTTGAAACCCATGACTGCTTCGACCTTGCCATTTGATGGTAAAAATGATAAGGAAGGGCACAGTCCCTCCGGACAAAATAAATCCCATAGACAACTAAGTCACAAGGTAAAAATGATAAGGAAGGGCACTGTCCGCATATATGCCGGACAGGCTAATAGTCCGAAAGGGCCACACAAAGCCCAAGCGAACCACTCAAGCCCAATTGAATCATTCCAGACCAAGCAAGCTATTCAAGTCCGAAAGGGCCAC
>BQNB010190681.1:0-11760 GCA_026074375.1 Tanacetum coccineum | reverse complement strand
TCTCAGTTCGGGGACAATACTTCTTTATTAAAAGCTTTTTGAATTCGGACCAGGTGATCTTGTAGGCTTCCTCTATTCCTATAGGCTGGGCGAATGAATTCCACCAAGATAAAGCTTCTTCAGTTAGAGTACCAGTAGCAAATTTTACTTTGCAGTCTTCGGTATAGTTGCTACGGAGAAATACCGATTCGGTTCGTTCAAACCAGCAGATGAGGCCAACAGCGCCTTCCGTATCTTTGAAATTGAAAGTTTGGCAGCTCATAAACTCTTTGTAGCTACATTTTCTTGCTACATGAGTTTCTCTTTGTCGGGTGTTCCTATTGGTATTGTCAATATTTTCCATGGTAGCAGCTTGTGCTTCCAGAGCTGCAGCAACTAGTTTCCTGATGGCGGCCTGAGTCATGGCTGGTGCTGCAGATGTTGATGTCCTCTTGGGAGCCATTCTATCAACATTTACAAGACAACACAAAATAAGAATCTATACAATGATATAGTCATATCACAAGTCTTTGTATAATAATCAAAATTTTCATACATAATGATATTGAAATCATTTGACATAGATACTTATTTGGTACAAGTTGTAACAAAGAAATACACATTCTTTGATATTACATTGTAGAATATAACGGAAAATTTTAGAATTTAGGACTTCTAGAGATGGACACTCTAACAAGTATCTGACTCATTAGGTTTCTCGAGGATTGGTTTACTTTCTAGTGGTCGCGATATGATCCATAATGAGTTATCTAACTCTGCAAAGATAGACTCATCAAAGGAATAGTCTGGTGGTGGTGTAGTTGACCTAATCGGTGATGAAGATCCAACTGATGAAGACGGAGATAATGATATAGGTGATTCAACAGGATTCTTAGTGTCTCTAAATGGTGTAGGTGGGATTATATGTTCAATATCTTGAGATTTAATCATATCCGGATACAAAGGTTCGAGAAAAAAACTAGTGGTAAGAGAGCCATAGTAACCTGGATACATAAAGATACGATACATGAATAATCTTAACACAGGGTATAGGATAGACAACCACGACATACATAAATCGGTATCATGAAACAACAAGGTATAATGGAATCACAACTTCATTATGTCATAAACAACTTGTCTACATATTTTACATAACCAAAATTTGACAAGTGTCGTTATGTATGCCACACATCCCGTGGTTAGATTCTAAACAAAAGCTGTAAATGACAAGGATCTAGTCTAGTAGTCTGGTGGTCCTCCCTTGTGGTTCTTAAGCTCTTGGATCATGTCCAAAAGACTCTACATATTTGATCGGTGATGAACCTGGATATCGTCGATGAGCATCTCTAGAGTAGAAATCCTAACGCGAGCAAGAACAATCTCGTCATCATGCCCCATTTGCTTTCTCTGAAATCTAGCAATCTGGGTACGGGCTTCATGAAGTTCGGTCTCTAGTCTGTCAAAATCTCGTTGTATGATTACTCGATCATTACCAAGACCTTCTATCTTATCTTCCATATGCTCAATGCGCTCGAGAAGGAGCTCATCTAAGTGATTCAAAATAGTCTCGATCTGTTCCTTATGACACTCCAAACTTGTCTTGTGAGAACTTTCTCTAATCCTAAATACTTGAGGTAGGGAAAAAGTAAAGGAGGATGATCGGGAACGGGCTTGTTTCCAAGATGGTAAAATCTCTTCAGGAAGAAAGAAATCTTGGGGATCAAACATTGGTGATAGTGGTAACACTAGAGATGGAGGCAAAACAGTTGGTGAAGCAATAGAAGCTCGTGGTGGTGGAATAGGTGATTCATTATTAGTAGCATTATATGCTTGCATGACCTTCATATACGGATCATCATGAAAAGCTGAGATGGTTAGCGAGGCTAAAATATCCTTAGATAAATCTTCTAAAGAGTTAGAAGAAGTGTTTCTCGGTGAGGTTGGGGAATAGTCCGGTGAAGCCGGGATATAGTCAGGAGTATTTGTAGAGGAAAAACCATCCTCAACATTGGAATCAGATGGGACAATAATAGGGTAGATATAGTCAAGAGTAGACATAATTCTATAACAACCCACTGGAAATAACATAAGTTATTTATATAATAGTTATGTATCTTTACATACTATTCTGGAAATGTAGTGGCACGGAGGACTTTCTTAGAAAATAGTTATAATTTAGGTTTTAACTTTGTTCTCTATAACCGCGGCTCTTGATACCAATCTGTAACACCTCGTTATTTTGACATAGCAGCGGAAGCTAAATTGGGGGTATTACTTCATGAATCAACAGTCATAATCATAGAAAATGACTCAAAAGAGACTATTTGGAAAATTTAGTTATCATTCAATAAATATCAGAGTTTTACAAAAGAGGTCCCAAAATACATATGAAAACATAGAGTTTAAATGATAACAAGTTTAGACGTCCTCAAGTCCAATGCCACTCTGTGCCATAGTTTGCTCAATTACCTGAGATAAACATGCTAAAAGAGTCAACACAAAGGTTGAGTGAAATTCACAGGTTTGAAATGTAATAGTTGAATACAAGTCAATGTAATAGTAATAATTGCAACGAATACAATTATCATAGAAAAACAATATTATATTATTACACTAAGCTCATGACACCGAAGCCTTAAGTAAATGTTATTCATAAGTTGTTACCCCAAGCGGGTGCTTTTTGTTCTTTATAATCGCGACTCTTGATACCAATCTGTAACACCTCGTTATTTTGACATAGCAACGGAAGCTAAATTGGGGGTATTACTTCATGAATCAACAGTCATAATCATAGAAAACAACTCAAAAGAGACGTTTTGGAAAATTTAGTTATCATTCAATAAATATAAGAGTTTTACAAAAGAGGTCCCAAAATACATATGAAAACATAAAGTTTGAATGATAACAAGTTTGGACGTCCTCAAGTCCAATGCCACTCTGTACCATAGTTTGCTCAATTACCTGAGATAAACATGCTAAAAGAGTCAACACAAAGGTTGAGTGAAATTCACAGGTTTAAAATGTAATAGTTGAATACAAGTCAATGTAATAGTAATAATTGAAACGAATACAATTATCATAGAAAAACAATATTATACTATTGCACTAAGCTCATGACACCGAAGCCTTAAGTAAATGTTATTCATAAGTTGTTGCCCCAAGCGGGTGCTTTGCCAAACACCCAGAGTTCCTCAAATGAAATGCGTCCACTGGTCATGTATGTACCAAACTCTGTATGGGGAAGTTCAGTCCTAATAGATCTATTCACGGCATTCGCGCTTACATCGCAAAGTAATTAGCGATTCATGATAGTGGGGTCTTTTGGCAAATGGAGGTACTTAGGCAATAATATATCAGGATAGCATACAGTTGGAAAATACTTGTATTCATGGTTTATAGCATGTATCTCCCCACGGAGTTTAGAAAACATGTAAAGGTGGGACTATGAACTCACCTTGATAAGGTAGTTGATTGACGTCAAAAGTGACTCAATTTGAAATAAACGGCCTCGTCACGCAACCTAGGGAAATATGTCAAGTCTTAGTTCGATTGATTATATTTCCAAACTTTATTTCATAAAGTTTAACGTAAATGATTTTGGTTTATTAGCTCGTGAAAACATCGTATCACTGTTCAGGCTATCATAATCCAGAGGTCATGTAGTAAACGTTTGAGGAGCTAGGACACTTTAAATTGTAAATCCAGCAACTCGTCAAAACGTCTAACCAAATGAAATCCCCTCACATGTAATTCCCTATTAACGTGATACGTTATAGTTTAAATGATAGGATTTTATCTTTTTAAGTTTCTTCAAAAGCTAGTGGATGATAAATTATGTTAAATATATAACATAGTTATTTTATAGTGTTTCGATAGACGAATGATAACGACAAATGTGTCGGGCTTTAATAAAATCGAGTCTTATAATATTTAAATTATTTTTTATAATTAATATAAAAATATTACATTTTATACCCTTGAGAATATGAAAATGACAATATATACTCTTGGTATATATTAATTTACACTTTTAACTCTTTAAGTATATTTTTAAAATATTAAACCTTTAACTTTGGAAATTGGCAAAACAGGCCCCTGTGGTTTAACTTTGGAGTATTTACACTTTTGGCCCGAAAACTATATAAGTTTCAATATTTACAATATATACCCCTTTGCATGGTTCGAATTGCATTTCTAGTCCATAATCCATAATCTTTGTATTTTTAAATCTTGAAATCGATTTGCAGCTTATAACTTATTACTATAAGCTAAAATAAGTAAGTTTTACGAGTTTGTAGCTGCTTAAAAATCAAAAATGGACACGTTTGGTTTAGAAACAATAACATGATGAGTTGGGGCTTTTAGGATTAGTTTTAATGATTATAAAAGTGATAAGTGAGCTTATAGAAATAGCTTATTACAACAGCTTATGGCTTATAGCTTATTAGGTTCACGAAAAGAGCTTTTAGGGTTTTAAGGGGTGCGTTTGGTTTAGGAAAACCAAACGAGTAGACTTAGGGTTTCCAAAAGAGTTTAGCTTGAACAAATGATTATATGAAAGCTTATACATGATCTAAAATATGACAAGAGCTTATAGAAAAAGTTATGAGGCTTACTAGAGCTTGAATGGATCAAAAATGGCTTGATATGGGTTTAAAATGATGAAATGTAACCCGAAAGCTTGGAGATGAATCAAGAACTCTTCTTGCCTTATCCCTTGGTTCCAAAATAGCTTAAAGACCTTTTCCTTCCTTTCCTTAGCTTGGCTAGAACATGATTTTGAGGTAGGGTTTAGTTTAAATGGTGAATTTTGAAAGTATGCATGTATGCGTGTATATATAGGCTAGAAACTTAGAGTGGTGGCCAAGTTGAGAAGAGTGGTGACCAAGGTTAGCTACTAGTGACTATTAGAAGCTAGGAGGATAGCTTAGCAAGGTGTTAGAAGGTGGTGAGGGTATGGTTAACTAAGGTGGTGACAAGGAGGTTTACTTAGAGAATAAGGGTGCAAGTAGTTTACAAGAGGTGACAAGGAGGTAAAGGAGGCTATCAAGGTGGTGAAAAGGTGCTAGGCAAGGTGGTGCATCATGGTGGAGGGTAGTTGCTTGGTTAGAACTTGGTTCGAGCTAGTTAAGGTGTTATCAGGGTATTTAGGGTTTTGGGTTAGGGTTAGGGTTTAGGACGAGTATAGGTGGTATAATTGTAAGGAAAAATAGTTTAAATGTGGTGTATTAGAGTGTTGTAACTTGTGCTTAAAAGGTTGTACAAAATCTAAAAAGAAATTGTAGGGAAAATGCATATTTTGAATGTTGTGCTTTACCGGGTTATACCTTAAGCTTTAAGGTGTTGTATTAGGGTTTTAGAGGGAAACATATTTTGAATTTTATGCATTGATAACTTGTACACATGCCTTATTAGCTTGAACATTTGTATTATATAGAAACATCACATGTAATCGGGGTTTTGATATAAACGTTAATGTATAAAGTCTGTTTTATATTAAACGTTTTGGAAGGTATGTTAAATAGATAACTTATGGTAAAAATGGAGTTTAAAACATATTGCTTGACATATTATGACATTTACTTTATATAAACGTTGATGATATTGACATTAGTAGGTTGCGTGAGCACGTTTACTTTGTAATGTAAGTTACGTTACATCATGGATGGTATAAAACAAAAATATTCCCATGAAAATGGTTGCATCTAATTTAATAGATGGAAATTACAATGAGGAAAAATTGCATCTAATTTAATAGATGGATAATTACATCGAGGAAAATTATGGGTTGTTATAGTCTCCCAACCTTAAAAGAAATCTCGTTCCGAGATTTAGTTAGATGTTGGAGTGATGTTTGAAAATAGATGTGGATAGTTGGCACGAATTTGATCTTCGCGTTCCCACGTAAATTCTGGTCCTCTTTTCGAGTTCTATCTTACTTTTACTATAGGGATACGACTTTGTCTTAGTTGCATGACTTCTCGATCTATAATTTCTATTGGTTCTTCCATAAAGTTGAGTTTGTCATCGAGCCAAAGCTCTTTCATGGGAATGACGATGGATTCGTTAGATAGGCATTTCTTTAGATTAGAAACATGGAAGGTACTATGGACATTACTGAGTTCTTCAGGAAGCTTAAGTTTGTATGCCACTGACAGGATCTACACTTTAAGAACTTAAATAGGTCTATATTTAGGGGGTTAAGCTTTCCTCGCTTTCCGAATCGGATGACACCTTTCCGAGGTGACACTTTTAACATAACACGATCTCTAACTTGAAATTCCAAAGGATTTCACCTTACATTGACATAACTCCTTTGCCGGTCTCTTGCAGCTTGCAAGCGTTGTTGAATTTGCACTATCTTTTCGGTGGTTTCATGGATTATCTCTGGTTTTGTGAGTTGAACATCTCCAACTTCGACCCAGCAGACATGTGATCTACACTTTCGACCATAAAGTGCCTCGAATGG
This sequence comes from Tanacetum coccineum, assembly GCA_026074375.1. NCBI lineage: Eukaryota > Viridiplantae > Streptophyta > Magnoliopsida > Asterales > Asteraceae > Tanacetum > Tanacetum coccineum. Next base: position 5,309 of record BQNB010190681.1, on the reverse strand, counting down.
TGTTGCCTTAATACTGTCAATAGGTAAACTGTTAATGTAAGAAAATTATACCAATGGTAAGTGTCTCTCCCCATCTTTTTCCAAAATCTATAACACAGGCTCGAAGCATGTCTTCGAGTGTTTGGATGGTTCTTTCACTCTGTCCATTAGTCTGGGGATGATATGCCGTACTCATGTCTAATTGAGTACAGAAACATCACATGTAATTGGGGTTTTGATATAAACGTTAATGTATAAAGTCCGTTTTATATTAAACATTTTGGAAGGTATGTTAAATAGATAACGTATGGTAAAAATGGAGTTTAAAACATATTGCTTGACAAATAAAGGACGTTTACTTGAAATAAACGTTGATGATATTGGCATTAGTAGGTTGCGTGAGCACGTTTACTTTGTAATGTAATTTACGTTACATCATGGATGGTATAAAACAAAAATATTCCCGTGAAAATGGCAGCATCTAATTTAATAGATGAAATTACACTGAGGAAAAATTGCATCTAATTTAATAGATAGATAATACATAGAGGAAAATTATGGGTTGTTATAATTCACAATCATTACCATCGAAAACAGACTTGGATAATTTGTTTGGTCCTTTGTATGAAGAATACTATTCGACGAGTCCTCAGATGCTACAAATAATATTGCTAGCACATACTCTGATAATGAAATACTCTTCATCATGTCAATGTCGTATGAAAGAAGATAAGCCTACCTCAAATAGGTATCCTCATCGACAGAAACAAGTTGCCAGTGAACCCAAACACACCAGTCTTAATGAAAAAGCCAATGAATTTGTTTCTAGAAGATTTGCAGAATTAGAAGAAAAGGTTTTCGAATATCCACCTAAATCTCCTCTACTCAAGATCTAGTCATCTTCAACAAATCAGTATCCGTCAAATATGCACGTAGTATCCCAAAGGAAAGACAAACACATCACTATACTGTGATAATTAGACAAAAGAATCATCCAAATAAACAAGTGATTGGTGATCCCACAAACCATAATGAAAAGACTTCAACTTCACATTGATGATGAGTATTAATGTACGCACTAACAGTGAGTACTAACAAACCAAAAAAATATTAAAGATTCTATGCTTGATGCCAGCTGATTAAATCCAGCAAGATGAGCATTAACCGAATTCAGAACTCCTTGATTTTGGAGAACTTGTCCGAATGTATCTATTGCAAAACAAATCGCATCAAATGGATTTGGAAAAACTAGATTGATGCTGAAAAACACGGTTAATTCGTAAACAAGTCTCTTTATGTTGCCAAAGGATATGGTCAAGAAGGATGAATCAATTATAGAGGAAGCTTTAGCACACGTTGCAAGATTTAAAGTGCTGTTAGAATCATTGAGGCATATCGCTCACAAGAACTTTCCTATTAATCAATGGTATGTCAAAATGGCCATTTCTAATTGGTCACTGAAAGAGAATTTATTGTTCGTCAACCAGATTAGGTTTTTGTAGATCCAAGACATTCCAAATCACTTAATTATCGTCTATACAAGAGGTTTTTGTACGGTCGCAAACAATCCCCAAGCTAGTAACAAGCTTTCCCCCCCTCATTCTTAATCGAACATCTTTTCACAAAAGTTATTGTTGATCCGACATTGTTTACTAGAACACACGGGGATGACATTTTACTTGTTCAAATCTATGTCGATGACATAATTTTTAGGTCAACAAATCCAGTCTTTTAAAATAGATTTGCAAAACTAACAAAAGATTATTTTGAAATGTCAATGATTGGTGAAATGAAGTTCTTTCTCGAACTTCAAGTTCATCAATCACCCCGCAGAATCTTTATTTGTCAATCATAATATACTATGGATCTTCTTAAGAAACATGGGATGGAAAAATGTGATACCATTAGCACACCAATGGCTACGTCGAAACTAGATGCAGACTTACATGGTACCCAAGTTGATCAAACTAAATATCGTAGTATGATTGGTGGACTTATGTATCTCACAGCTAGTCGACCAGACATTGCCTTTGCGACATTTGTATGTGCGCGATATTAGGCACGCCCAAGTGAAAAACACCTTAAAGAGGTCAAACGGGTCTTTCGATATCTTAGACAAACCGTTAACATGGGTCTATGGTACTCGAAGGACTTCGGGTTAGCTAAATTACGATATGCAGGATGCAGACCATGCGGGGTGTGATAATGATTGCAAAAGCACATCTAGAGGCTATATTTCTGGGAGATAATCTAGTCAGTTGATCGTCTAAGAAGCAAGATTGTATAGCAATGTCGACTGCGGAAGCTGAGTACGTTTCCTTATCTGCATGCTGCGCTCAAGTCATTTGGATGCAGACGCAACTACTAGATTATGGATTTCGGTACAACAAGATTCCAATGTACTGTGATTCAAAGAGTGCAATTTCCATATCTTGCAATCCGGTACAACATTCACGTACAAAACACATTAACATCCGTTATCACTTTAGCAAGGAGCATGTTGAAAAAGGTTGATTGGTCTCCAAATACGTATATAAGGATAATATCAATAATAATATAAAGATAAGTATTCCGTGAGGATTCTAGAAAATTACTTTTATCCAAAGTAAAAATCAAAACCATCCCGAGTCATATCCAGACGAGGCGTGCATGAAAATCAAGGTAAGTTTCATGATTCGTCGAGAATGAATATTTTAAGATTTTATTGGTTTCCTATTTCTACAAAATATAAAGCAAAAACAATGCAAAGACAATCAAACAATTAAAAGCAATTCCAAAATAAGCACGAAAATGAATAACGGGAATACTCATAAAACGCGACTAATTACCTAAACTATTAAAATTTAACCCTAAAAATTATTTTTTTATTTTTTATAAATCCTAAATGACTAAAAATAATTTTAGAAAAAAGAATTATATTTTTTTTATTTTTATTTTATTTATTAGGAATTAAAAACTAATTTAACCTAAAAATATTATAAAAATTATTAAACTAATTTATAAAAATCTGGAAAAATTACTAAAAATACTTAAGGTAATTCTAATCCTAGGAAAAATAAAATGAGCCACTCGGCTTATCTTAATAAGCTGGAAATAAGCCCAAAAGGGCTGAAAAGCAAATCTGGCAAAAAAGGGTTAAAAGATTAAAGGGTGCAAGTTAAAACAGAAAAGTCCCAAGGGCGCTAATGGTAATAAGTGTGTGTGTAGAGGCGTTGGCTATGAAAGGGGGAGGTCACAGGTTCGACCCCTGTGGCTTCCCTTTTTGAATTTTTTTTTCTAAAAATAAACTAAAAAGCTAAGTTAAATAAGCAACTTTTGTAAAACTACTTTTTCTTAATTTTGAAAAGAAGCCAGGAATAAGCTCAAATAAGTTGATAGTTTTAAACATTAAGGCCATCAGATTTAGCTTAAACTGAAATGGCTTATAAGCTTGAATAAGCTCAACCCTAAGCCACATAAACTACAAGCACCTCAAACTTAACCTAATAAGCACAACTAATCAACTTTTAAGCAAATCTAATAAGCCATAACTTTAGAAATCAAATAAGCAGTTGTTGAGAAAAACTATGCAAACAGAATGAAGAGCCCTTTTTAAGCCAATTTTTAAGCTAGAAAACCAAAAAGCTAGATCCTAAAACCTAAAAACAGATTAAATTTGAACTACAAGCTACCATAATAAGCCAAAAACACAAATTTAGGAACTCTAAATAAGCTAGAAAAAGCTAATGAAATAGGCAGTTTAAGCTTATTAACTATATTTTTGGATTTTTCTAAAAGGCACAAACACTAATTGCAAACCTAAATTTAAGCTACTAAATGATTACTAAATGTAAAAACAAGCTAAAACATATTAAGTATGCTATCTAATGAGCTTATGCTTGAATTTTCAGATCCTAAAACTTCCTAACTCTAACCTAAATTAGTTGATGAAAATTGAACTTCAAACTTTTGAAAATGAAACTTGAATGTAGACAGATTTTGATTCTAAACCAAATTGGCAATAGCACACTTAAACTCTACTCATTTCTACTGCATTTGTAACTAGAAACAAGCATGAAAACAACACAGATTAGTTAATTAAGATCAATTCTAATAAGCTAAATTATAAGACTAAAATACCATAGATTCATTCATTCAATCATCCAACTTATCAAAAACAGATTTAGCTTAATTCAAAATTTAAAACTTGATCTTATAACCTTCAAATTTAAAATAAAATCCGATCAAAAGGTTTTAAGCCTTCTAGCAGTTCTAACTTAGGTTAGAACTGCCCGTGCCAAACACCCCTTGAAGAAGCTCATTCTATTTTTAGCTTATAAGACTTAGATTTTAAGCTTAAATTCAAGATACCAGATAATGGCAAGATTATAACAGGTCTAATAAGCAGATTTTAACTATCAAATAACACCTTTCAATAAGCTATAAGCTAATGCTATATTTTTGGTTTTTCTTAACAATTTTAATCAAAATAAAGAAGAACTAAAAGGCAGATTAATATAAGTGACAAGCTAAGTGAACTAAGCTAATAGAAGACAGATTAAGCATAATAAAAGCAGAATTAAGCAACAATAAGCAGGAAATAAGCAAAACAGTAATAAGCTAATATTTAAGTGAAAATAGGAAAATAGAACAAGTACCTTTGTCCCAGCTAAACAGGGACTCAACTGCTCATTTAGAGCTTAATCTATAAGCTCTAGCTTGTTTTCACCAGCTAGTGAGGTCTATAAGCCCATCCATAATTGGCTTATCTTCCAACATTTAAGCTGAGGTATTTTGAGGGTGGTTTGATTAAGTGAAATGCAAACTCAGTTAAGCTTTAAGGGCTTAACTGAATTTAATGCTAGCTTATGAGTTACCTAAGAGCTTATTGAGCTTATTAAATTGTACCTAAACACATGATTAATAAGATTTCATTAAGTAAAAACAGAATTAAAGAGCAGAACTGATAATTTTATTAATATTGAAAGGTTTACAATGCTTGAAAAGGAGATTACAATAATGACTTAAAGAAAAACTACAATAAGCTAAAAGTTTAGACAATAAGCTAGAAAAATTAACGCCTCTGTTAATACAAATAATGTCTAAAAACGTTATTTATTTTTTTTGATCTCTCGATGTTTTGATAATAACAAAATGTAAAAACGTTTACGATAAAAATAAACGTTTATAAATTACTAATCATAAAATACTATTTCTAAAATTAATCACTTAAGGTATGGATAAACAAATCATTAAACATGATTAGTGATAAATAAAATATTTTTCTTAAACCTTACAATTCTACAAAAATGTTTTTATAAAAATATAAAAACAAAATATTTATTTATAAA
>BQNB010190680.1:0-11760 GCA_026074375.1 Tanacetum coccineum | reverse complement strand
AAAAGGTTATGGCTTAATTTTTCCTCTCAGCACCAGGGTACCTTGTGCCTTTCTTTTTGCTTAAGGAATTTTGATCCAAAGCCCTTAAGGCTTGGATTTTGCTTGCATTGTGTTTAAACTCACAATTTGAGTGTGTTTAAGGTAGTGGCAGTCACTAGGTTAGCCTGCACTCTTTGTCAAAAGTTAGTACTGCTGATACATTGCACCAGCAGTACTAACAAAAGTTAGTACTGCTGATACTTTACACCAGCAGTACTAACAAAAGTTAGTACTGCCCCTTTTAGATTAGTCTTTAGTTAAGTAAAAGTAGGATTTTAGGTTCTTAAATGCAAGTTGGATTAAGTCTAGGATGAGCTTATTATAGAATAAGTCTTAAATTTTACTTTCTAACTTATTTTCTAGCTTAAATTTTGCTGTCAAAAAGTCACCTAAAAAACATCAAAAGACAAAAACAGTTAGCAATAAGATTTAGCTTTTAAATTTTAGATTCTAGCTTGAAGTAGTAGATTTTATTGCTTAAATTAGTTGTTTATCAAGTTTACAAATGCTCATTTGCTGTCTTTGCTTTTTAAGCATTTGAGCTTAATTTGATTTTGAGCTTATTGATTAGTTTCCTGAGTATGTCACTTTCATCATAACTTTCAGTGGTCTTTTAGTACTTTAAGCTCTATTTTCTTTTCATTTTTAGATTAAGCAAGTCATAAGCTATTTAGAACACTTTTTCTTTTTCAAATTAAGCTTAATTTGAGCTTTTTAGAGTTGTTTTAGCAAACCATATCCCAAAACCCCTACTCACTGTGACAGCAGCTTTGATAAGCTGTTTTAGAGCTTATTACTTAGTTTTAGCTTAAGTCCCTTTTATTAAAATAGCTTATTTTAGTGTCCTTTTTAAGTTCTAGTATTTAGTTTTTCTTAAAAGTAAAAAAAAAAAAAAAAATAGCAAAAAGGGGTTGCCCACACTCGAACCCACGACCTCCCACACACAACACACACGACTTAACCAGTTTGCTACATTAGCTCATCCATTCATATAACACACAATTTAATACTAGTACACATTTTCATTTCCCTTTTTATAAATAAGCCGTAGCTTTATAAGCTCATTTGAGGGCTTATTCGTTTAGCAATTTGGTTTTTCTTATTTTTTTGTGTTCCTGCTAGTGTCTAAGATTTTCCCTGAGTTTTTTAGATTTTTCCAGCTTTTATTTTATTTTTAATCAATTTTCGAAAGTTAAAATCTTATAAAATCAATAAAAAATAGAAAAAAGTTTCAGAAAATTATAAAAAAATAGTTTTTAGTTTTATAAAAAATAGCTTTAGGTTTACATCCAGTAAAATCATTTTTACACTTTTTAGATCTTAAATTTCATTTTTGAGCTTTTATTTTAAATTTTAAAAATAGAATTTTAATAATAAAAATAGTTAAAAATAGTTTTCTTTGCTTTTATAATATTTTAGACTTTTCTAAGCTTAAAAATCATTTTCCAAATTTTTAGTACTTAATTCGCTATTTTTTAGATTTAATTAGATTAAATTAGTTTTTAATTCATATTAAATTCAAAAATAATAAAAAAATGTTTTTCTTTTTCCTAAAATTTTCTTTTGTCCTATCTTAGGTTTAGAATTTTAGTTTACATTTTTAGGGGATAAAATTAGTTTACTTGCTTAGTTGTCGCGTTATATTTGTTTCCCGTTAATCGTTTTAAATTGCTTAAATTGCCTTTAATTGTTCAATTTTTAATTGTTGCTTTTTATTTAGTAATCATAGCTTATCAAATCATCTATTTTCTTATTCAAATCATAATCCGGACTTAAACGAGGATTCAATTTCACTAGTCGTTGGGGAAACGACCCGGGTGATCATATTTATCCGGAAATATACGTATTCTATATATATCTTTGTGAGTGGAATTGTCCAAGGGTTACTTGGGGATTTCCTTAATTTCTCTATAAGTATATTATTTTATATGTATGTAAAACTACCATCAAGTATCAAGAAAATTATAAATATAAAGGGACTGAACCTGGTTAATCATCTGATTTGCAAAACCTTAGTTTTCTCTCATTTTCCCTCTATATCATTGTTGTTAATACAAATAATATCTAAAAATGTTATTTATATTTTTTCAATTCTCTACATTTTGATAATCACAAAATGTAAAAACATTCTACGTAAAATTAAACGTAAACATATTATTAGTCATAATTTTCCATTTCGACGTAAATCACTTAAGGTATGTACAAACAAATGATTAATTTGTTAAATGATCAAAGAAATACATTTTTGTCATAAATTTTACATTTTTACAAATGTAATAAAACCTTTTTATAAAAATAAGTTAGACAAAATATTTTTGTAATTAAAAAAATATTTTATTCAAATATATATTTGAATTAATTACATGGTTCGTCCCTGTGGTTTGGGTCGAAACCCTAATTGAGTCCCTATCCCTTTTTTTGCCTAATTGATCCTTATAATCAAACTGTTGCACGCCGTCCATCCCTATCGCCAAATCGAGTTATCTTTGATTGTTATCTCACCCCACATGCCTGACACGTGAGGGTATTTACGTCTTTTCCACTTTAACATACTTTTCAACTTTATTTTTTATTTTTTTATTTAATACTCACTTTAATTTAAAAACGAAAATACATATTATTATTCTCTTTTATTCATTTTCTTATTTAAACACCAGTTTATATCTTGTTCCAACATCTAGCTTTTTACAAAATCAAAATTAAATTTGAACAAATTGAAAATTTTCTAGAAAGCAAAGAATTAACATTATTTTTAGTAATAAGATCTTATATTAATAAAGTATCAAATTTGTCTATATGAATACATCATACATCATATCACTACTAGTATCAAGCATGAACTGAATCTGCCATATTCTTTTAACACTAAAAAAACCACCATAGTCTTGAATCTGCCATAGCCACCGCTATCATCATGTCACCACCACCCATAAACCCTTCAATCAAAACATACAAGGCTACAAAAACGGGTTCAAATAAAAAAAAATCGCCAAATCAATATCTCAACCCTATAAATTGATAGTTTATATCAAGAAACAACCTTCAAACCAAATCCACAGTTGGTTTCAAAACAAGAATCAGAACGGTGTTGGTCACGAATGGGTTGGTCATCTAGGACTCAAATGGGTTGGTCACGAGTAGGTAGTGGTGGACCAGATCTACCATCTAGGACTCAAACGGGTTGGTCACGAATTTGGCCATCTAGAATCAGAATGGTGGTGGTATGGAAAGAGGGAGACGAATGGGTTGGTCACGAAAAGTTAGTGGTGGACTAGATCTGAACTTGGTGGTGGTTTAGATTTTAGAAGTGGCGGTGACTGGTAAGCGGTGTCGCCGGAAAATATAGTAGAGGTGGTAGGTTACTAACTGGGGAAGATAAAGAAGATAAGTATGAAAGAGAGAAAGTGTTATAAAGAGTGTTTGATAAATAATGAGATGGTGTGTGTATTTTTTAGGATAAAGTGTGTATTTTTTAAGATAAAGGGTAGATGATGAAAGGACCAAACTACCCTCACATGAGAGGCACATGTAAAAGGTTAACGGAGAAAGATAATTGAATTGGGCGATAGGGATGGACGGTGTGCAATAGTTTGATTATAAGTGTTAGGTTCAAGAAAAGTGTTTATTATTATATGAATTGGTCTTTGTATAGTTTTGTTTAGTTTTGTAGTTTTAATAGTAATTATGATGTAATAAAGTCTATTCTAGTCAAAATTAAGTAAAGTTGACCAAGTTTTGACTAAAGTTAAGAAAATAGAATATGATTAGCAATAAGTATAAATACCCATCTAAAAGGGGGTATTTATACAAGTCTTTACATTTTATAATTCACTTCTCTCTCCAATTTTTATTTTCCCTTTGAAATGAAAATTCACTAAATGATGAAAAATACTCTCTAACTCCTCTCCTCTATTCTAACACTTTCGTATGATTACTACTATGCAAACATGACATATAACAAGTGGTATCTATCACCGTGAGAGATCTAGTATGTGTTTTGTGAATCAAATCGAGCTTAATCGTAAGAATTTTTTATCTACAAGGTTTCGTATCGATGAATAATAGGTTTCGTAAGGATTAGATTTATGATTTAATGAGTTTTTGATCTTAAAATGCAAAATAATAGCTTTTGTAATCATCAAATTGTAGGTTTAATATATAGATTATGAAAATACGTGTTTTAGATTGAATTTAATCGAAAAATATAGATTTGATAGCTTTCGTAAGCAAGAAATAGGTTTTGGTAACTGTTTTAGGCGGGAAAACAGCTTTCGTATTACAGTTTTGAGCTTTTGTATTGTAGTTTTGGTTTCGTAACTGTCATACGTAAGTGATTTCTTAGCTTTTGTAACATAGTTAAGCTTTCGTAACACTTAAAATAACTTTCGTAACATAGAAATTTATCAATTTAAAAAAGATAACACTGAGATTATCACTTTAAAATATTTTAAAATCAGATTGATAGATTTTACCTAGGTTTCATAGATAAGAATTTACAAAAGTATGGGATTTCTTGGATTTTACGAAAGTAGAGGTCATTTGGGATTTACAAAAGGAGGTTTCGTTAAATTGGAAGCTTTCGGTAACCGTTTGGTTTCATAGATTGTAGAAACTTTCGTATCACTGTAGTTTCGTAAACAAGAGGTTTTGTATCAAATACTTGGTTTTGGTTTCGTACTTCAAGGTTCCATATCACAGGTTTCATATGTGAAGGTTTCGTATCACAATCTACTATATGAAGGTTTCGTAAAGAGGTTTCATATTACAGTTAAGGTTTCGTAAGACTTGGTTTCATACACAAGAGGTTTTGTAACATTTTTTTCAAATTGGAAGGTTTCGTAACACAGTTGGTGGGTTTCGTAACACTGTTTTACAGGTTTCTTTGTAACACAGTTTAAAAGAATTCTATTGCGGTAGTCGTAGAGACTTCAACACGAAGTTTTACAACTCCCTAGGCAGTGTACCTAATCATTGAAGTGTAGTATAGGCAAGACTCAAGGGTTGTTATCGTTCTCTAGGGGAATAGGTTAAGAAGGCTCGAACATGGTCTAACAGAATTCTACGGGGTTAAGAGAAGATTCTTTTTGTATTTTTATATTTATAAAAAAGCAAGTAAATATCATGATTTGAGAGGTTGGTTTGATTAACTAATAATTAAACTAATTATAATCTATACTACTGGTGATAACTTTATGATAAAAAGATGTATTTACCTAATCATGCACTACTCCTCAAATTTCTTCTTCTAGATCTATTGCCTTGTCACACTTGTGATGATCTGTGTAAGTATTTCATAGGTCATGAACGGATTACATGATTCTATCGTCTATTTAATATTCCGTTAGGGCAACGCACAAGTAAGGTAGTATAAAGACTATTACAAGGCCCCTAAGATTATATTAAAAGAATGTGAAATACCTTAAGAGGGATCAACCATATTAGGGGTAAGGTAGTATAAAGACTGTTACTGATGGTGTTATAACCCAAGATCACCTTCACTTCACCATATGAACCAAGAAAATAGAAAGGAGATATGAAATTGATTGTTTTCTAGACGCCCAATTGCGCACAATCCATCAACAAGAAGCAAACACTCAATAAGATCGTAACCTAAGTTTCATGCCACTCCTAAAGTAAATACAAAATGAGGGGTTTAAGCGTCTAACATGTTATAAAGAAAGCAAGAGCATGAATAAATCACAAACAACACATAGTCATATTGACATGATTTATGATAAACAATATTACTTGATTTACAGACATGGATCGAAGGTAGTTACAATAGGGTTTTGAGGCCCTAAAGCGACCTAAAAAGTTGCAAGAATGACTAGGGTTCGTGATGACATCAAATAACATTACATTTATACCATCATTTATCCCGAATAAGTTACCTACTTCTATATAATTATTGCAAGAATTTGTACTTAATTGCTTAAAAGTGTTATTTGCAGCAATTAAGGAGTTGCATTTGTGTAAGACATGCTAAACAGGCGATTATTTTAGAGACCCAAAACAAAGATATTTGAAGGACTGCATAAATTTCTGTACAATACGCCGTACTCCACGAAAAGCAGATTTCGGTTACCAGCGCTAACTCTTCCAACCCAAAACGTGTAGTATACCATCTCCTACCAATCGGCGTATCCACGCATTATACATATACTCGTATCTAAGCTTGGACTAACTATTCAGAGATTTAGCGAATACATATATTTTAGGAAGATATACCAGATTGATTATAAACTTTGCATGCACTCCAAGGGAAACACCCCAATACGCCGTATTGGCCTAGCTCAATACGGCGTATCAGACTTTTTCAGACACTATAAATAGAAGACTTAAAACGAGTTTTCAGTGTGCAAAATCATATTCTTCATACCATTAATATAAATGACGATTTTATGAGAAAAGAAGAGCCACCAAAGGGTAAAGCAATCGATCACGATTCCATCGAAGACACCGTATAATTCCTATACTCTTGTAATCATTTAATTTTTGGTATCGTTCGGTAAAACGTTTAGTTTACCTTGGTTTTTTGATCATGCTTGTATAATTACAATCGTTATGGGCTAATACCCTAGGGTATTAGCCATGTTAATGAAGATTTAATTTTTGGTTTGTTTTAAAATTGATTTCTTAATTTATCGTTAAAAGTTTATTTATGTTTATCACTTGATACTAGTCTACGTGTTTGAATATGCGACCTATCATTCAACTGGGTCTAGTTACGCCTAACAACCCCCCCCGTGCCCCATACCGATATAGTTACACCTGAGAATCTTCGTACTGATTCACACAAACTATACAACATCCCCCCATGAAACCAAAATTGCCCTACTGTACTACACCCCTCCACCCCAACAAGACTTAATGTGAAATATTAAGTTAGCTTTTCTATGTAAGCTAAGGGCTTTTTTTTTTCTTTGTAAACCCTCTTATAAAGGGTATTAGTGGCGTCTGTTTTAGATATCCGATCATAGTTAAGATCTCTCCAATGAGGTCTAGACACACCAAGAAAGCGTGGTGTGTCATTAGTTAGTTTATTAGATAGTTAGTGTAGCCTCAAGGTATTGCCTGGATCCTTGTTACGTTTGTAAACAATTTATTATGAATCAAATTACTTGGAGATGAATGTTTGTAGTACAAACCTCTGTTTAATCAAAATTACTGTTTCTTTATATTTTTCCGCTGTGCCCTTATTAATAGTTGTTTGTAAAACTAATTCTAGTTATGGGCAAAAATGATCTCCATACTTGCGTATCAGAGCCTCGTGGCCTCTTGATCTAGATCTCAGGTTTTCGTGTTTTGGCGAAATTATGGAAGGAAAAAGGGCTTTTCAACAAACCCTAATTCTGAAGTCACATGAAGAAGCATCAGGAACTCAATGATTTGCATGCTTGTGAAAGAAATAAACACGGTCTGGATGCTATGAACTGAAAGACAAAAGGCTAGGCGTTATGAAAACCCTAATTCAAACCGGTTTCTTAATCTCTAGATGAAGGTAATGTTGTGGTTTCATTAGTTCTTAGATAATCATCTTCTTACTGAATTTAATTATCTTCAAAGGTGATATGATTATTGCTTCTATAACGCATTAAGACTTACAACCTGTTAGGGTTTGATGTTGTTGCCTGCTTGGGTGTCTCATATGTCTTTAATCATGTTTGGATACTGTTGCTGAATCGTAATACCTTCAGTTATTTTAGGTGAGAAGAAATAGGAGGTTTGGTGGTGATCTTGGTTTGCGTGATCAGTAGATGTTCGTTTGTTAAGTCATATGCGGGCATGGTATCTTTTGGTTTATTTATATGAGTTTATTAATACTGCTCATTTGAAGTGTTAACACTGTCATACTTATCTTTGGGCTGCACGAAATGCAACAAGGAAAGTTACACAATTGCATGGTATGCGTGTACTGCCAAGAGACTCAACTTTTAGTACTGCTCAATTTACTTGTTAGTATTGCTTGTTACACGATTAGTAGCTTCCACCGAAAGAAAAAGATCCAAGGAGTTCTATTCTTCCCTGCAAAATCAGTAATATGATTCTGAGTAACGCATTAGCTGACTTAGGAGAAAGTATTAGCGTAATTCTATTTCCTTTGTTTACACATTTTGCTTGGGTAACCCCAAACCTATTAGAATGCTAATAGAAATGGAAGACTGATGTGTCGTTGTTCCTAGATAATATTTATTATCAAGTTTTACATTTATATTTTACCAACTTTACCTAAAAACAACACTAACGGGCAGTGGACCTGATCAGTTGTAGCTTTGTTGGTAAGTAGGGTGTCGATAACTAAGAGCGAGAGCATTAATTCCTAAGTCTACCAGTATTTTAGCTATCTATGCTAGTTCTAAGTTAAGTTAATCCTAATTCTAAGGTTTAAGAGGGGGGAGGGTGTCAGTAAGAGAGACTAGTACGGGTTTTGGTGGTAAGTTTAATCTACTTTAGTCACGATAACACACGCAAGCTGATAATCAGAAGATAGAAGAGCGGTCAAGCATATTATAAGGAAACTGTATTAACCATGATTAATCAAATATAACGCAGGTTTGTTCATTAGTGCAATGATTGTCTTATATCGAAGGGGCATATCATTCCTAGATTTAGGCGGTACTTCTTCCTAAAACATAGACACGCTAATTCTGTCATAATTAAACTGATCCGCATAAAGTATTCTATGTCATTTATAATCTATCTTAGGAGATTAATAATGGTAATCTTATTAAACCCTAGCTCATCGAGACTTTACTAACTTATTGCTTAACGGCTCTTTATATACTAGTAGTTCACTGTCTGAGTCCTTACCAAGGGAATCAGAACGTCATTTGTTGATCCCAGGTCACCTGCTAGTCCAACTTGTTCACTAAACCAATTATAAGGATATGTCATTATTTTTGATCCTATGATTCTAGATATATAAATCGCTATATGAAGAGCTATCCCGGTTAATCTAGTCTACTTGGTCGGCATAACTATATCCAATTGATTGATAGGTCGCATACATAAGCACATAAACGAGTATAAATTAATAAACATAAACAACAACCAACGATAAGCATGTAATCGATATAGACAAACCAAACATTAAATCTTCATAAACATGGCCAATACCTAAAGGTATTAGCCAATAACCATTGTATCAAATACAAACATAATAAACGAATCAACCAAGGTAACCTAACTGAGTTAAATGAATGATACTAAAAATTGAACAATTATTAAGAGTATGAGAATTACAAGGTGTTTCCTATGGAATTAAGCACGTTGCTTGACCTTCTTTGCTCTGCTTCTCTTCTGGAAATTGACTTTTGTGGTTAGGGTTTTAAAAATATATTTAAGCACACCCTAAACTTGTGTTTAGGGTTTTGTATTTATAGTGTTTGGAAATTCATTGATACGCCGTATTGGTTGAGATCAATACGACGTATTAGGGGTTTCTTGGAGTAGGGACCAGGATTATAATATTCCAGAATATTCTTTACTTGATCTTCTATACGGCCTATAGATATTCTGGATACGGCATATAAGGCTTCAAATCTTCGTGGTTTCTTGTGAAGTGCAGGCACGGATGCACCGTATCTTCCTTGATGGATACGGCGTATAGGTTGTCAGAACAGTAATCTTCAGATTTCTTTGGTTAAGCTCCAAAATGCGTGCCTTTTAGCATAACTTAACCATTACCTATAAACTACCAGTATATAAAATACCGTCAAACAGTAAGTGGGTAAAGTCCCGATGGGCTAGGGTTTATCAAGATCACCATTGCTTTAATCCCTAGATAGATTATAATTAAACTAAAAGGATGCTTTATGCGGATACGTTAATTATGACAGGATTCAACGTGTCTAGGTCTTAGGATGATGTCCCGCCTAAGTCTTAAGAATGATATGCCACTTCGAGATAAGAAATCATTGCACTAAATAAACAAACCAGCATTTAATCGGATTTAATATGGCTAATACGGTTTTCTATCATTTGGCTTGTATCGCTCTTTTATCTTTTGATTGTTTTCTTGCATGTTTATTGTGTTTAGAATTGATTATTGTCACCATAAAACCTGTGCCGATCTCTCAGGCTGAAACCCCCCCATCATCATTAGAAGCGTATATAGCATTAGTTTAACAAGTAATTAGAATTAACTTAATTAGAGTCTTTAAAATACTTATAGAATATAAGGTTAACGACTTCGCTCTTAGTGTTCGACACCCTACTTACCACGAAACTCCACCCGATCGGGTACACTGCCCGTTAAAGTGTTGTTTTAGGATAAGTCGGCTAAATATAAATTTAAAACTTGGTAATCAATAAATTGACCCTACACGACAGCACATCAAATAGACACACATAATTTCTCACTCCCTCATTCAAGTAAAACCAAAGGTTAGGATGAAGAACAATAAAGGGTATGAAATCTTCTAATCTTTTCACCAAAAGTAATACACCAACAAGGCTGACAAAATCACACATACACATCCATAACGGTGGAATAGATATATGTGATTGCTCGCATCCTCATTCGAGCAAGATCAAAGGTTAAGGATTAGGAAAAGGAAAATAATTGGTGTTAAATAAAAAGAACAAAACAAATAGATTAAGTCCAAATATATAAGTAACAATGCTGCTAGTTACTTTCCTGACCGTACCCATGAAAAAGACACATAATCATACACATAAATGTCAACAACCTTAGTTGGCGTTCCCGTAACGATCAACTCCCAATCATCCATAATATACATACTATACAACATTAGTGGTGATATCGACCACTTTATATAAGAAATACAGGTTGGTTTATTTTGACCAACATACAACAATACTCTACAAAATCACTTTTTTGTATTTTACTCTTCTTTTTTACACAAACCACTACGAATTTCATTTTCACCATCTCACGATCTCAATAAATTCAGATAATTTATCCATAATCATCCATACTTCGGATATAAAAATAATTGTAAAAGTAGTCAAACACACTGAAAGATTAAAACTAAAAATATACACTACTTTCACATTCCCATTGCATTGTGCAATTTCCCGACCTAACAAAGATAGAAAATTTACACACGTACCTAATTGCATTGTGCAATCTTCCCGACCTAACCGTAGATAGAAAATATGCATTGCGACATGAAATACAATACTTTACACAAAAGAAACTAAGGACTTAATCTAATAGGGTAGGCTAAGGTGTAAAGATGTAACAAAATAAATATTTGGCGTAATAAAAGAATGGAATGGCTCAACAGGTTTTTTTAGGGGTATTTTACTCTAAAAATGAGAGTAAACAAAATGGTTTATACGGGGGTTAACTAACAAGTGTAGTTAGTTAATATTACAACATGTATAGGCTATTTGGGTGTAATCCTAGAAATTTATCAGTTTAAAAAATGTTACTCCATCTATTAAAATAGTACTTATTATTGTGGTCTCGAGTAGATATACCAAGCAAAGTTCTAAAGTTTACATCATCACCGACACACTCATAATTTTGTGAAATTTAGGTAAAAGTTTAGAAACGGATAAGGCTTAAATTCTCACAATATCTAACAAGGGTTATGTGTGTGGGTTATGTAACTAATGATTTCACAAATGTATGCTAATTTTTTTTTAATTTAAGCATAGTTAAGCATTATATTGTGAAAATATGGACAAGTAAGTGTTTTAATTCCCCCCCCCCCCACTTGAGATATACAATGACCTCATTGTATAAATATA
>BQNB010190679.1:0-11760 GCA_026074375.1 Tanacetum coccineum | reverse complement strand
AGATTGTCTCTTGAAGATGCTGAATTCATGGTGAGACCTGTGTCTAAAGATGAAATCAAGTCAGTGTTTTTTGCTATGAATGATGAAAAGGCGCCTGATCCTGATGGCTTCTTGTTAAATTTTTTTAAAGCTGTTTGGTCTGTTATTAGGGATGAAGTGTGTACTGCCATTAGTTACTTTTTCAAGAATGGGCGGCTGTTGAAGGAAGTTAACGCTACTATTATAGCTCTTGTGCCTAAATCAAAGTCCCCTCAAAAGGTTTCAGATTTTAGGCCCATTTCATGTTGCAATGTGATATATAAGGCTATTATGAAGATTATCGCTAATAGGATAAAGGGCTGTCTGGGTATGCTTGTTGATGAATGTCAGAATGCATTTATTCTTACGAGACAAATCTCTGATAATGTCCTTTTATCTCAGGAGCTTGTGAGGAATTATCATAGAAATCGTGGTCCTTTGAAAGTGGCTTTTAAAATTGATATCCATAAGGCGTATGATTCGGTGGAGTAGAGTTTTATGAAGCAGTGTCTGGTTCATTTTGGTTTCCATAATGATATGATTACATGGATTATGAGTTGTTTATCGTCTTACATGTTCTCAGTTAATGTTAATGGTTATAGTCATGGTTTCTTTAAAGGCATGCGGGGGTTGAGACAGGGTGACCCATTATCCCCGTATTTGTTTACTTTGGTTATGGAGGTTTTCTCGTTAATGGTGAAAAGGAAGATTGAAGATGATGGCAATTTCAAGTATCATTGGAGATGTGACAAATTGAAGATCACTCATCTTAGTTTTGCGGATGACCTTATGGTTTTCTCTAGTGCTGATTTGCACTCTGTGAAGATTTTGAGTAACGCTTTATCAGAGTTTAGTGGCGTTTCAGGTTTGGTCCCTAATCTTGATAAAAGTTATGTGTTTTTTGGTAATGTCCCTGAGAATTTGAAGTCTTCTATCCTCCAGTTGATGCCTTTATCTGTTGGTATTTTGCCTGTGAAATACCTTGGTCTTCCCCTTATTACGTCTAGGTTATCTAAGCACCATTGTAGTGGTTTGATAGATAATGTTAAGAAAAGGCTTTTGAATTGGAAGAACAAAGCATTGTCTTTTGCGGGTCGGTTGCAGCTTTTAAATTCTGTAGTTAGTTCCATACAGGTTTATTGGGCTTCTACCTTTATTTTTCCTAAAGCTATTAATGCTGAGGTTGAGCGTTTGATGCGTGGTTTCCTCTGGTCTCATGGTGAGCTTAGGAAAGGTCAAGCTAAGGTTAAATGGAAGGATGTTTGTTGTTTAAAGAGTCAGGGGGGCTTAGGTATTAAGTTGCTGAATACTCGTAATGTTTCTCTTATTGCTAAGATGGTTTGGAATATTGTTTCTAAAAAGGATTCTCTTTGGGTCAAGTGGATTAATTCTTATAGGTTGACGGATAGGAGTTCCAATGTGAGAAATTTTTGGGATGTTCCTATTAGGAATGATTGTAGCTGGGGATGGAGGAAAATTTTGCAATGTAGAGATGACTTGAGAGAGCATATTGTCCATCGTATTGGTGACGGTTCTCAGACTTCTGTTTGGTTTGATGTTTGGTCTTCTTTGGGTCCCTTATCTAACTTTATATCCAAAAGGGATATTTATGATGCAGGTATGTCGTTGGACTGCAGGGTTTGTGATATTGTGGAAAGGGGGAATGGATGTGGCCTGAGATGTGGAGGAGTAAATTCCCGGTCTTATTTCTTTTACCTCCGCCGATTATTTTTCGGGGAAGAAATGATAAAGTGTTGTGGAAGACTAATGAGGGAAAGGTGGTAAACTTTTTTGTTAGCACTGCTTGGGCTGATTTATCTATTGTTAAGCATGTGGTTCCATGGCGTAAACTGGTTTGGTTTAGTCAGAATGTTCCAAGGAACGCGTTTATGTTGTGGTTAGCCATTAGTCAGAAGCTTAAAACTCAGGACAAAATGGAAAAATGGCTTGGTTTTCAGGATGTTAAATGTTCTTTATGTAATACTGGGTCTGAATCTCATAACCACCTTTTTTAGTGTTATTATTCTTTGGAAGTTTGGAGTCACTTTAAAGAGTTGGTTAAGTGGAATTTTGCTCCAATTGCTTTGCCTGCTATTGTTCTTTATGATGTTGGAAGACCCATTAATAGGTCTATTTTGAGTATTTTGCAGAGATTGACTATTGGGGCTTTAGTCTATTTTATTTGGCAGGAGCGGAACCTTAGAAGATTTCAAGCTAAGTGCAGGCCTGTTAGTGAGTTGTGTGGTATTATTAGAGATAATGTAAGACTTAGGTTAATGAGTTTGAAGATCAAAAAGTCTATGCAAGTTATGGAGGGTGTTGGGATTTGGGATTTTGGTGTGAATGAGTGTAATGATGGTATGAGGTATGGTTTTTGTATGAATGGGTAATGTTCATAGCAGGAAGGGGTTATGTGTGGATAGGTGGTCAATTATCATTCAACTTGATTCGATGTGGTTGGTTTGTATTTGAAAGGTTATTGGTAATTGATGGATGGGTGTTTTGGGTTTGAGTTTTTTTGTTACAGTTTGTTTTTTCTATTCTATTTTGTTCTCTGTGTGCATATAAGAGATATCGATTGCCTGGGGTAAGGGTTTTTTTCTCTTTTTTTTTCGTATGAGTGTTACAATTTTTTTATTGTTATGCTGGTTCGGGTTTTTTGATATTGGTAATGGTGCATTTGGGATGATGTTGGATTCCGTGGATGGCTGGATGTTTGGGCTTCTTTTTTTGGTGTTGGGCCTGATCTAGTGGGGATGGTTTTGTTGGTATTGGTTTGGGACTTTCTTATGTGTAGTGTTTTCTAAATTTTTTCGTTATTGTTTTGTTTAGTCTTTTTGTTTATAAGTCTTGTTTGTTGTAATGGTTTTGTTGCGTGGTGGATGTGTGTGCAGGTGACCTTTGCTGGTTTGGGGATGGGTGAGAGGGCGAGGGGGGGGAATGGGTTAAGGGGGGTGGGCGGGTGGTGAGGGGGGGGGAGGGGGGGGGGGGGGGAGGAGGCGGGAGGGGGGAGTGGGGGGGGGGGGTGAAGGACGCCTGGGAGGGGGAGGGGTGGATGCTGGGGGGGGATGGGGGGATGGGGGTGGTGGGTAGGGGTGGTGATGGGGTGCGGAGGGGGGTGGCGGGGATGGGGTGGTGTCTGTGGAGTGGGGGTAGGGGGGGGGGGGGGGGGTGGAGTGGGGCTGTAGGGGAGGGGGGTGTGGAGGGTGGGGTACGGGGGGGCAGGAAGAGCGAGTGGGAGGGGAGGGGGAGGGAGGGGGGTAGGGAGGGGGGGGGCGGGGTGGTGGGGAAGGCGTGCGTGGGAGTGGGGGAGGGAGGGGGGGGGGGGGGGGGGGGGGGGGGGGGAAGGGAGTGAAAGGGGTGGGTATACCGGGAGGTGAGGGGCGGTCGGGAAGGGAAGCGGGGATGGGGAGGGGTAGAGATGATGGTGGGGGGAAAACATGTGGGTAGGGGGGGGGGGGGACGGGGTTGTTTGGGGGAAGCGGTGGGGGAAAGGGGGAAATTTTTTTTTAAGGTTTTAGGGGGGTTTAAAGTTTAAAAAGGTTTATCAAGTTTAAAGAGGGAGTTTAAAAGTTTTAAGGGTTTAAAGTAGAAGCTGATTTTAAAGGGTTGATGGGGTGTGTTTATGTTTAAAGTTTAAAAAGGTTTTAAGGTTTAATAGTTTAAGTTAAGAGGGTTAATCAGGGAAGAGGTTTAAAGTGGTTTAAAGTGTTTTGAATTTTTGCTTAAAGTTTTAAGTTTAAAGGTGAGTTGAAGGGTTGAAAGTTTTTACATGGGTTAAGGTTTAATTTTAAAGGGTTTGAAGTTTAAGGTTTATTACTGTGTGTTTAAAGGTTAAAGTTTTAAGGTGAGTTTTGAAGTTTAAGGGTGTCAAAGTTTAAAGCGTTTAGAGTTTTAAAGTTTAAGTGTTTTAAAGTTTTCAAATTTTAAATTTTACAGTTTAAAAAAAAAAGTTTAAACAGTTTTTTTTTGTTTTTTTTTTTTTTGTTTTTGTATTGTTTTTTTTTTTTATTTTAAAGTTTAAAAGTTTTAAAGCTTAAAGTTTTAAAGGTGTTTAAAGTTTAAGTTTAAAGTTTGAGGTTTAAAGGGTTTAAGTTTTAAAGTTTAAAAGTTTAAAGATTTAAGGGTTAGTTTTAAAGTGGTAATAGTTTTATTGGAGATGGTTCTTATAAGGGTTGAAGTCTTTTAAAGAGTTAAAAGGGGTAGAGAAAAATGGGGAGAGGAAGGGAATATAGGGTATGATGGCGAATTAGTATGTTGGAGGGTTTAAAGTGTGTGGTTGTTAAAGGTTTAAAAGGGAGGGTTTAAAGGTTGAGATGTAACATTGTTAGAGGTTTAATTTTTTTTTTTTTTTTTATTATGTGTTAATTTTAGAGTTTGAAGGTTAAAGTTTAAAGTTTTGAAGGTTTAAAGGAAGGTTTATAAAAGGTTTAAAGTTTAAAGTTAACAAAAAGTTTTTTAAAGTTTTACAAGTTTTAATGTTTTAAAGTTTTTTAAAAAGTAAAAAAAGTTTAATGTTAATAAATAAAATTTGGTTTGTTTAAAGGTTTAAAAGATAAGGTTTAAGGTTTTAAAGTTTAAAACAATAAAGTTTAATAAGAGTTTTAATAATAAGAGGTTTAAAGTTTAAAAAAAAAAGGTTAAAAGAAAAAAAAAGTTTGTAAAAAAAAAAAAGAGAGGGTTTTAATGTTTAAAGTTTGTAAAAAGTTTATGTAATCTTTTAACTAAGAAAGGTTTAAGGGGGTTTTAATTGTTTAGAGTTTAAAGTTAAGTTTAAAGTTTAAATTTTAAAGTTTAAGGTTTAAAAAAGGTTAAAAAGTGTTTTTAAAAGGGTAAGGTTAAAATTTTTACAAGTTTGAAGTTTAAGAAGTGTTTAATGTTTAAAGGTTAAAGCTTAAAGGTTTTGAAAGTTTCAAGTTTAAAGGGGTTTAAAGTTTAAAGTTTAAAGGTGGGGGAGAGGGTTTTAAAGTTTAAAGAGTTTTAAAATAAAAAAATTGGAGTTTTAAAGTTTAAAGTTTTTACAGGTTTATGGTTTAAAGTTTAATGTTTAAAGTGTGGAGTTTAATGGTTGAAGGTTTAATGTTTAAAGTTTTAAAGTGGGGAGTTTAAAGATTAAAGTTTAGGGTCTTTAAATTGTAAAGTTTAACGTTTAAAATTTTAAAAAGTTTAAGTTTTGGAGTTTAAAGTTTAAAGTTTAGGTTTTATAATGTTTAAGTTTAAAGTTTAACGTTTAAAGTTTCCCTTTCACAATTTATTCAAAGTTTCAAGTTTAACTCTTCTTAAAACCTATACCCCTAAACCCCTAAACCCTAAACCCTAAACCCTAAACCCTAAACCCTAAATCTTAAACCCTAAACCCTAAACCCTAAACCCTAAACCCTAAACCCTAAACCCTAAACCCTAAACCCTAAACCCTAAACCCTAATTCCTAAACCCTAAACCCTAAACCCTAAACCCTAAACCCTAAACCCTAAACCCTAAACCCTAAACCCTAAACCATAAACCTTAAACCCTAAACACTAAACCCTAAACCCTAAAAAACTGTTTCTAAAAACCCTAAAAAACTCTCTCTAGGGGTGATTTCTGCCGCCATCACTTCCCATCCCAATCCGAGCAAATTCTTCCTATTCCAAACGTTTTTCTTTTTAATATTTTGATTATTGGATTCACGTTAATCAAGAACCTTATTGGTTTGAGTTGTATGGTTGATTTCTACTGTTTATAACACATTTATTCTTATAAAATCGTCTTTTAAACCCAAAGTTGCGCATTCATTTTAACCCTGAGTCGATTACCAGCCGTATTTATTTTCTCTCCTTATTAGGTGATAATTATATAGGGTCTGGTTTAATCGTTTTCTAGGGTTTGACGTGGTCTGACATTCTACAATTTATCCTATCTAGGGTTTCGTCTTTTGTCGCTGATTGGGGATCTTGACCTGCTCTTTCATGATAATTATATATTGGTATTGGATGGGTGGTTTTTGCACGCATTTTAATGATAGTTTAACCCTAATTTAGGGTTTTGACTGGTGAGACGTAGGGTTCATGCGATAACAAAACCCTAAATTTTTAGGGTTTCGTTCTATTAGTGCTAACGTGAAGTTTCTTGGAAGCTGTAGATTTATCATTAGTTGTGGGTATAATAGAGATGGAACAAGGTTTTCTTAACAGATCGAACAAAGCTTCAATGAAGAGAGATGGTAAGGAAGGTTCGCTGATAAGTGATTTGGCTAAAAAAAGATAAGAACATCGATGGAAAAATATAGAGAAAAGATGGTAAACATATGTTACCCTATCAATGTGTCAAAAACAAAGTGACTTTTACTGATTTGGTTGATGATGTTGCTGTTGTCAAGGAAAGCATGAAGGATGATTGTGAGGTGGGGTGTCTGAAACCCGTTTCGATTAGTATTGACAATAACCATGGTGCTGCTGGTGTAACAAATGAAGAAAGTGATACACATACTCATTGCGTGGGTTCTAAAGTCATGGGAGAGAACACTCCTACTGCACAAGAGGATGCTATTGTATTATCCTTGGCTGATGTGATTATACCACAGGAAGAAGTGGATACATTAAGTGCACATTTTGAAAATTCACTCTATGGTTATTTTGTTGGACAACGACTTGCGTTTCCTGTAGTTTAAAACTATGTTAGGAATGTTTGGGGCAAATACGGGGTTAAGCAAATCATGGTACATCAGGGTTTCTTTATGTTTCAGTTTTTGACTAAGGATGGTATGGAAAATGTCTTGAATCAAGGTCCTTAGCGAATAAGGTTTGTTCCACTCATACTTAACGTGTGGAACCCAAACTCTGAATTGAAAAAATAAGAGATAAAGAAGGTTCCTGTGTGGGTTAAAATGTTTAATGTGCTTGTTGTTGCATACTCGAAGGTCGGTCTTAATCTAATCACTTCAAAATTGGGGCGACTTCTTATGCTAGATGCGCACACGAGTAATATGTGTCTCAATTCGTGGGGTATGAATTCTTATGCTAGAGCGTTAGTTGAGATATCAGCGGAAAATGAATTTGTCGAATCTCTTGTTGTGGCAGTTCCTATAGCAAAGACTAAGGGGCATCGAATGGTAACTATTGATATCGAGTTTGAATATAAACCGCCCCGTTGTTCATTTTGCAAAGTTTTTGATCATGTTGAAAAGGAGTGCCATAAGAAAGAGAAGGAGGAAATTCGGAATAAGAGTATGGATGATGGTTTTGTGTATGACAAGCATAAATCTAAGGGTGTAAACCAGGTCTCAAAGTCGAAAGCAGGTTTAAGGGTCCCTAAAGGGAAGCCTAAATTTATTTATAGGCATGTGTCTAAGCCGACTAATAACCAGGTAGATACATCTAAACCGAAGGTTTATTTGGCTTCTAAGGAGGATATGAATTTGGCTTGTGAGAAGCCGAGTACATGTTCCAATGTGACCAATGATGACTCCATTAGGCCTACAACCGAAAATGCTAAATCAAATTACATCCAGGATGATATTGATTTGGGTCAATTGAGGAGTTATATGGAAAAACGTATGGAAGAGGACAAGGTGTTTGATATTAATAATGATGTTGTGGTTTCGGCTAATATTTCAAATGCACCTGTGGAGGGAAGTGGTAATGACAAAGGAAGGTTGCTAGAGCAATTTTTGAAGTCACGTGAGGCGTCTAAGGATAAACACCACTCATTGTCAGATTCGGATGATTCTGAAGTCGAGGAGGTATGTATAACGGACCCAATCCCGGGAGGTGGCTTTTTGGATGGCTTGGAAGCTGATTTGGATGGCTATGATGGATACGAGGCTCCGGTTTATGATCTAAACGAGCAAGAGCAAGCATTTTGTGATCAATATGATATCCGTTTAAATATTCGTCATAGGAAGTCTTTTGTTGGATAGTTATAAGGATGGCATGTCATCCTTATATAGAGGTTTTGTTAGTTGTATTATGATGTATGTAAGTGTTCGGATTGGATTGAGATGTGGGATTTTACCCTCATCATTGTTCTTCAAGGTTTTGTGAGTGTAATTTAAAATTACGCGGGGGGAACCCCTTTACCCAAATATATAAACCCTAAACCCTAAGACCCTGAACCTAAAACACCAAGAAACACTAAACCTAAACCCTAAAACCTAAAACCTAACGCCTTAAAACCGCGCAAAACCCCTCACAAATTCTAAATCCTTAAACCCGAGAAGTGGTGGGATGCTAATATTCCTGGTCATGCTATGTTTTTTGTGGTCTCCAAATTGAAGTTACTTAAGAAGCCATTACGGAAGCTTAAACTTGCTCAAGGGGATCTAGCTAAGAGGGTGACTGAGACTAGACTTGAGTTGGAAAGGGTTCAAACCTTGATGGTTAATGACTCTCATAATTCTGTCTTGAGGGAGAAGGAGATAGCTTGTCTTAAAGCGTATAAAGATGCAATGAAGGACGAAGAATCGATGTTGAAGCAAAGAGCCAAGGTGGAGTGGTTGAGTGAAGGGGACTCTAATACGAAGTTCTTCCATAAGACTGTTAAAGGGAATTTAAATAGAAATATAATTGAGAGTGTTAAAGATATTAATGGTGCGGTTTTTTCTAGAGACCAGGTTGGGGATCAGTTTGTGAAATACTTCCAAAGTGTTCTTGGTGATTCTAGGATGGTTGAGCCTATTGTTGACCCGGATACATTATTCTGTAAAAGATTGTCTCTTGAAGATTCTGAGTTTATGGTTAGAATGGTTACTAATGAAGAGATCAAGGCTGTGATTTTTGCTATGAATGATGATAAAGCGCCGAGACCTGATGGTTTTTCATCCAAGTTCTTTAAAACCTCTTGGCCTATTATTGGTAATGAGGTTTGTGTTGCGATTCGTGATTTTTTTAGGAATGGTAGATTATTGAAGGAGGTTAATGCTACTATTATTGCTCTTGTGCCTAAGTCTCAATCTCCCTTTAAGGTCTCGGATTTTAGGCCGATCTCTTGTTGTAATGTGTTGTACAAGGTGATCACGAAAATTATTGCTAAGAGGATTAAGGGGTGTTTGGGTAAAATTGTTGATGAAAGCCAGAATGCTTTTATTCCATCTCGGCAGATTACTAATAATGTTCTGCTTACCCATGAGCTTATGAGGAACTATCA
The DNA here is from genome assembly GCA_026074375.1 of Tanacetum coccineum. Taxonomy (NCBI): domain Eukaryota; kingdom Viridiplantae; phylum Streptophyta; class Magnoliopsida; order Asterales; family Asteraceae; genus Tanacetum; species Tanacetum coccineum. The sequence goes on along the minus strand of BQNB010190679.1, from coordinate 2,619 downwards.
TAGGAATCGTGGGCCTTCTAAAGTTGCTTTCAAAATTGATATTCATAAGGCTTATGACTCGGTGGAGTGGGAGTTTATGGAGCAGTGCTTGATCCATTTTGGTTTTCACAAACATATGATTTCTTGGATTATGAGCTGTTTATCGTCTCCTTCGTTTTCTATTAATGTTAATGGTAATTGCCATGGTTATTTTAAGGGGATGAGGGGTTTGAGGCAGGGTGATCCTTTATCCCCTTATTTATTTACGTTGGTTATAGAGGTTTTCTCGCTAATGGTTAGAAGGAAGATTGTTGAAGATGTAGATTTTAAGTACCATTGGAGATGTGACAGATTGAAGATTACTCATCTTAGCTTTGCGGATGACCTTATGGTGTTTTCTAAAGCTGATGTTCACTCGGTGAGGATTTTGAGTAATGCTTTGAAGGAATTTAGTGGGGTTTCTGGATTGGTGCCTAATCTTGATAAGAGCTCGATGTTTTTTGGTAATGTTCCTGAACATTTGAAGTCTGCTATCCTGAATATCCTTCCTCTTGCTGTTGGTGTTTTACCGATAAGGTATCTTGGTATTCCCCTTTTCTCATCTAGGCTTTCTAAGGTTCATTGTAGTAGTTTGATAGATAAAATTAAGAAAAGGCTTTTTAACTGGAAGAACAAATCGTTGTCGTTTGCGGGTAGATTACAACTTATTAAATCTGTGGTAAGTTCTATCCAAGTTTATTGGGCATCTACGTTTATTCTACCTAAGTCTGTTAATTCTGAGATTGAGCAGTTGATGAGAGGGTTTCTTTGGTCTCATGGGGATTTGTGTAAGGGTCATGCTAAAGTTAAGTGGAAAGATGTTTGTTGCTTGAAATTTCAAGGAGGGCTAGGTATTAAGTCTTTGCATTCTTGGAATATTTCTCTTATTTCTAAGCACATTTGGAATATCGTTTCTAAGAAGGATTCTCTTTGGGTAAAGTGGGTTAGTATGTATAGGTTAATTGATAGAAATTCCTATGTTAGAAACTTTTGGGATGTGCCTCTTTTGAATGACTCCTGTTGGGGATGGCGGAAAATCTTACAATGTAGGGAGTTGATTAGGGATCATATTGTGTATCGTATTGGTGATGGCTCTCAAACTTCTGTTTGGTTTGATAATTGGCTTGCTTTGGGTCCTCTGTCTCAATTTATTTCTAAGAGGGATGTGTATGAAGCTGGTTTGGCATTAGATTGTAAGGTGTGTGATATTGTGGATAATGGTGTGTGGTTGTGGCCTGATTCATGGAGGAGTAAATTTCCTTTTTTGTTCCAGTTACCTCCCCCGCTCTTATTTAGAGATAGGAAAGATAAAGTGTTATGGAAGTCTAATCATGGCAAGGTTGGTAAGTTCTCTATTAGTGTTGCATGGTCTGAGTTATTGGTTTCTAAGCCTAAGGTTTTATGGTATAAGCTGGTGTGGTTTAGTTAGAATATCCCAAGGCATGTGTTTATTTTTTAGCTTGCCATCCAGCAAAGGTTGAAGACCCAGGACAGGATTGAGGTTTGGCAAGGTTCTCAAGATGTGAAATGTTCTTTATGTGAATATGGTGTTGAATCTCACAGCCATTTGTTTTTTGAATGTCGATATTCTTTAGAAGTGTGGAGATTTTTTAAAGAGTCGGTTAAGTTGAGTTTTGCTCCTGATTCTTTGGCTGACATTATTTCACATTCATTATTGATAGACAATGTACAGGTCTATTTGGTCTATTTTGCAAAGGCTTGTTATTGGTGCCATGGTTTACTTTATTTGGCAGGGGCGGAATTTGAGAAGATTTCAACTTATAAAGAGGCATGCTTTAGATTTATGTGGGATTATCAGGGATAATGTGAGACTTGAATTTTAAGCTTGAAAATTAGAGATTCAAGACAAGCTATGAAGGCTGCTGAACTATGGGATTTTGGTGTGGAAAAGTGGAATGGTTGTAAGAGTTTTAATTTTTGTGCCAATGGTTAGTTCTGGTTATGTTTTGATTAGAGTCATGTATAGTATGGATCATAAGTTGGGTGTGAAGAATTTCGTTATTTTTTCTGGCTGGCTCTGGTCTTCTAGGGGTGGTATTTGGCTGATCAGAGGGTATGTTGGTATAGATGGATCTGATATGTGTTTTTGTTGGCATGGTTTTTTTGTTATGGTGTGGGATTTCTTTTTCAGTATGTGTTGTTTTTGGGGCAGAGATGGTTTGTGTTTGGTTTGGGCTTCTTGGATGTCTTGTTTATATTGGGCCAGTCCATGTGTGTTGGATATTGATGGTTTGGCTATGGACGCTGATGGGAAAGAGCTTATCAAGCCTGCTTTGTTTCTTCATTTTGTTAGGCTTGTTGTCATTAGTTTAGTTTGTGTTAAAACGTATTTTTTGATTTCGCTTTTGTGCATGTTCCCAAAGCATGTTTTGGGCATGTCATTTGGATTTTCTTATATGGGTTTGTCCGTATAAGTTTTATTTTTTGTGATTAATATATTTGCCGGGAGTGGTCCCTTTACCCAAAAAAAAAACCCTAAACCCAACACCCTATTACACTAAACACTAAAACTTAAACCCTAAACCCTAAACCCTAAGCCCAAAAACATAAAACCAAAACTCTAAAGCCTAAACCCTAAAC
>BQNB010190678.1:0-11760 GCA_026074375.1 Tanacetum coccineum | reverse complement strand
TGGACAGCAACACGACACCTTGTAGATCCTAGATCGAGAGCCACGAGGCTCTGATACCACATGTAGATCCAAGATCTAGCTCATCCAGGATATCATAACCATGATCCAGCAGAATACAATCATAATTAAGAACAAGGTGTTACTACTAAACATTAAGCCTTTCATTGTATTTGATCAGGATACAAAGGCTTACTATACTACTAAGCTACTAATAAGCTAGCTACTAAAGCTAGGCGTCTTACAAAGACTTGACGCCTAGAGTACACACACACACCTTTAGGTTTACATTGTGAAAAATGAATAATAAACCTAGACGCCTACCCCTCTTTATATACTAGAGGGGTTAGGGTTTACAAGACAAGATAAGATCAAATAAAATTAGGAAACTATAAATCAGCATTAAATACTATTTGACTAATCTTCAATCAGCATTAATGTTGATCTTTATCTTTTAGCTGAGCATTAAATACTGTTTGACTAATCTTCAATCAGCATTAATGTTATTCCAGCTTTGTCTTGTAGGTCCTCCATCTTTAATATGTTTTGTCATAATCAACTCAAAGTATAATTCCTAACAATTAGCATTTTGCATGTGCGATAATGATCCTCTTAACGCAATCACAAACACCCTCTAAGACTTTAAATTTACGAATTTCATGTTGCCCAATATTTAGTTTAGGCCGTTATATATGCCATATGTGAAAATGATTTTTTTTGTCAAAAGCTTTACGAAAAAAGACTAATTCAAAAGTGTTTCTTGGAACCGCTATTAAGTGATCGGATTGCCAGTATGTTAGCCATTAATATCTGGAATATGCGAGGGATAGTTATTATGACACAGGTTTTTCCTTTCAAATAAGCACATGAATCGTTTTCATTTTCTATGCATTCCCTTTTTTTATGCACACGGGTTATCATATTCTGTTTTTGTGGAAATCTGATGTAGAAACGACTCCTGCTTTAAAGTCGATTCCCATAGTCAAGTTAGACCCAGCCGTCTTCGGATCATGTTCCTCAATGGTAAGTCATCTAATCCTAAAACTGTACATAGTAAATCATGTTTGCTATTGTAAAGAGTAAACACATTATTAAAATGTTAAAACTTCACAGAAATAAGGTAAGAAAGTTGAAAAGAAACTGAAATTCTATTAATCAACATGATTTATGCAAAAATCATACTACACATAAGGAAAGAAAATATTGAAAAGAACTCCACCAGCAATGGCATTTGATATAGTAGGCCCTCTTAATACATCGGCAAACAATGCCAAAATCAAATCCCAAAAAACATATGCACATGCAAACCTACATATGTGTTTTTTCCTTTATGTTAACAACCTTCAATTTACTGCTTGACTCATCCACACCTGATGGTGATGTAGCAGGTGCTGACTTGGATGATTTTGGAGTGGTAAATGGTGCTTTCGACCCTTTGCCAGCTGATTTTGGTGATGGCGCGGCTTTGGGTGAGGCTTTAGGTGCAGTTTCCAGAGCAATCTATGGAGCGGCTTTAGGTGAGGCTGTTTGACTCGACTTAGGGGCACTTGAAGGGGAAGTAGCATGGGCTTTAGCAGAAGCCTAATTTATTACATGGTACGTTTGCATATTAATACAAAAAAAGCAAACATGCATATGCTAATCTACATTGGGTTTTATGATCAAAAATTAAAATTATTAACGCGAGATACTTTTCATGATCATCTCAGAACTGGAAGAGGGGACTCAGTGGGTCGAAGTGTTTGTTATATATGCCCTTTCTACCCACATAAGGTCATGAATTCATGTTTTGGCTGGTAAGCTGCAATGGTTGTATATCTTATCTACTAGGTCAAATACATAAGCATAACACTTGTAGCACTATTCAAAGTTACCATTGTTTGAGAAACCGATATGCTTCTCTAATGTAACATGGGGTACGTAGAGTTGGGTTTACCTGTCGCTATTTCTATTTGTCCAGTTTGTAAGAACTATGTTATTATGGATAACATGTGAAAATTAGAATCAAAGAAGTTGTAATTTATAAAACTTATAATCTTCTTGGATTCTCGAATTGAATTAGCATTTGTTGGTTATTTGTATGTCTTACACATGGATTTAAAACAACATTGCAAGTAAAAATGAAAACGGCGCTCGCTAATCGTCTCGCAGCGAAGCGCGGGTATCCATACTCGTTCATTACATACGTTACTAATCTTGTATTTACCAATTGTTGCCGGTGAAGAGTCCAACGTGGCAAAAATATATTACTAATTTTAATCAGTTAATAAAGACCCTCGTATCTATACTACATATAAAACAAAAATGTACCTCTCTCCTCATTAATTATAAAAAATTAAGTAATCTAAGTTTTCATATATAGTGTACAAGTTTTAATGCATACAACAAAAAAATATTATATACACTCTTTAATGCAAACAATATACAAACAAAAAAACATAATGTATAACTTTTTAATACACAATTGATAAAAAAACACCTTATTACTTAAAAATACAAATATTCATGCAATATGTACAATTAATCAATGCACAAACAAAAACTTATTGATTGGTCAACACATTTAATATTATTCTTAAAATTCTCCTTAATCATTAAACACACTAATTAATGTTATTTTAAAACACTCATAATGAAAAGTACATTTTATTATACACCGTACAATCTAATAAAACACATAAAGCTTCATACAATTTATATGTTGATACGTATAGTTTTAAAAATCAAATCGGACCAACAAGTTCAACCGGGAACATGAGTGGCCATCGGTTCGGCTAACAAATAAAAGCCGTCCGAAAACGAACCTGAGAGAACCGGCCGAAACCTATAAAAATGAGTGAACCAGGCCTGATCGGGATCATTTTCTTTTTGTTTTTTCCGGTTAATCACACGATACACGTCGCCGCATCGCGCGAGTACCCTGCTAGTATTCTTTAATACGTACACTCACCAAAAATATATAAAAACTTAAATCGGCTCTCAGTCTTCTCTTAATGTTCTCTCTAAACTAAAATCATACACTTCTAATTTTTGAAAGGGTTTTGCTAAACAATGCCCACCGGGCAGTGGTTAACGCAAAATATGAAAGGTAATTTGTAGTGTATTTATTGTGCATTAAATACATAACTTTTTTAAATATGAAAAGAATATGTTATTTAAGTTAATTTGTATGTTTATTTATTATGCATTAAATACATAATTACTTTAAATTTGTAAATAATAGATCATTTAAATTGGCTTAAACATTGCCCAGTGAGTATTGTTTAGCAAAACCCTTTTTTAAAACGAGTTTGATTTAGAGTTGCCATCTTCAAAAGGTAACTTTAGTTGTCTAATTATTAATTTTCTTTGTTTTTAATCATGATTTAGGTTTTTAAAACGCCTTTTTTGACATTTGCCTTAAATAATATCCTTTTCATTAATTGTGAAATCTCGCTATAGATCATTTACTCATGTTTTTAGCTCGAAACTTGTTGAACGCATTCAACTACTTCACTAGACTTCACATTCAACTTTGCCATTGATTAGGATTCTTGTAGGTTACTACTCGTATCATCAACAACATTTCCTTAAATTCTTTGATTAACTTGTAATAAACATTAAACGTCTATTTTTCGTGTCATTTCCTTTAGGGTAAATTACACTGTTAGTCCCTGTACTGAACTCCGTTTACCCGTTTGGTCCCTAGATAACGGGGACTTTCATACGAGGTCCTTATGTGTCACTGTAGTTGCCCGTTTGGTCCCTGGAACCCTGTTATACCTAACGACAGTTACTTTCGTTGTTATCTTGGCCACGTCGCCCTTCCACTGAAGGGTACAATCGTCTTTTTATTTTTAATTTATATTGCACCGTTGGTCCGTGAGAACTTAGTTATTACAGTAAACAAAACTGTACAATTTTTTTGTTTTTTTTGCGCATGCACGTTTGGTCCATGAGCTGTTTTTTCTCCCGGCCCTTTTTTCCCGGCTTTTTTCTTTTCCAGACAACACCCAACTTGTCATAAAACTCGATTCTAAAATGATGTTACACGTAATATAGAATACCAAACAAGTGATTCAACATGTAAAAGTAAAACTTAGAATTACATATTACTTCAAAAATCAAAAGCGTACAATGGTAACTAGGCATTGGACAGACCCGAAATACCTAATGGACAAATTCTAACAGCAAATTCTAACAAACATTTGACAAAGACGGATAATCACACACTTGCAAAAGAAGGAATGAACTCATAAAGGTTAGGATTAACTGAAAAAGGTGGAATGAACTCAATATCATCATCATTATCATCCATTTAATTAGATCCAATATCAAAGATCTCATTGATAGTCTTTGATATTATGTTGTATTTTACAACCTTTCCAGATAAGTTTATCACCAAAAAAGAATCATTTTTCCTTTCTCCCAAACCAATACTCTAAACAGTTGACCGAATCGACAATCCTTCTGGAAGTGGATTCATAAATTCATCAGTATTTAACAAGGTACCTAACCGACCATACGGAACACCCTTTCATCATCTCGTAGATAGTAAACTCTCTAGAGCCAATATCATCTCTACATACAAGAAGCAGACACACACGTAACTCCAAAAATTTCCCTTTCAGGTGCAACATTTGAGGTATTTCCCTTCCAGATGCAACATTTGAGGTATTTCCATGAGTATTAAAACTGGATCATCACTATACCCGCCAAAAGACTCTAAGAAGTTCCTTCCCTGATGCAACCCATGAGGGATTTCTATGGTTGTTATAATTGGATGGGCATGGTCTTTAATATTTAATTTATAATGCTTAAGCTGCTTATTCTCATTTTCTAGCCAATGGAAGGCATTATTCTAATAGATTGCACTGTCAAAATGATCATAACTGAAGTAGTTAAACCGGTTTCTACACATGCTCTAATTGTTTGTCTCTGAAGAGTAAATTTGAATTTCAATGTCACAAGATGTGCGTTCAGCTTGTACCACTTTGTAGTCAAATGATTTTCTAGGATCAAAGGCCATTCTCAATACAACATTTCTGTAAAAACGTGAATCATCATGGGAGTAATATGGTTGCGGAATCCTTTTAAACAAATTAGTTGATGGATTATATACGTAATAAAAAACTAGCCACGCCCAACCAGCACACAGAAGCAAACCATTGCAAGACTGCAAGATCCTAACATGATCAACTTCCTCAACGGAACCAAAGGAGTTATCCATAGTGGATTTTTTTTGAGTCAAGTGTGGAATCTAACGACACAAAATCACCTTCAAATAAAGATCTAAGGTGATTAACAAAAAGACTAGCAGGAGGATCAAGGTTAGGGATTTTGCTGCGGTTAAGGGTGAAAACAGGGGAAGTGAGAATTCTTAGCCATTGTTGTGATACGGTTGTAAAAAATGAATACATAGAATATGTAATCGAATTAATATTTCAGTCAAAAGGTTGTCGTTTGTGTTAATACAAATATTCGCGTAAAAACGATATTTATATTTAATGATCTTCTAGTTTTGATAATAACAAATATAATGTCATACTACGTAAACAAGTTATTTAGTCGTAAGTTTACTTGATAACGACAAATCACTTAAGGTATGAATATGGCATTATAAAGCGTAGTTAATGATCAAAGAAAAAAAAATTCTTGCATTCTAGTGAGTTATTTTGCATACTAGTTTCTCCCTGCATACCAAGGGACAAATCTTGACCATCCATTTCATTAGATTAAAAAGACATGATTTAAGATTAAAAAAAACATGGAGGGACCAAAAGTGTAAATTTACTAAAACTCACACTACCACTCCCTCATTATTTGTAGTGTTGGCAAATCTTGCCCAAATTGCAATTAATTGATTTTTTTGACATTTTGTACGTATTTTTACGTTTCTTTACGTTTTTTACGTTCTTATACGTTTTTATACGTTTTCGTCTGTTTTTTTACGTTTTCGGCCGTTCTTTTACGTTTTCGTCCGTTTTTTAACGTTTTCGTCAGTTATTTTACGTTTTCGTCTTTTTTTACGTTTCCTCCGTTATTTTACGTTTTCGTCAGTTTTTTTACGTTTTCGTCCATTTTTTTAACGTTTTCGTCAGTTATTTCACGTTTTCGTCTTTTTTATACGTTTCATCCGTTTTTTTACGTTTTCGTCAGTTTTTTACGTTTTCGTCAGTTTTTTTACGTTTCGTTCGTTTTTTTACGTTTTCGTCAGTTTTTTACGTGTTCGTCTAATTTTTTACATTTTCGTCCGTTTTTTTTATGTTTTCGTCTGTTTTTTTTACGTTTTCGGCTGTTTTTTACGTTTTCGTCTTTTTTTTACGTTTTCGTTTGTTTTTTACGTTTTCGTCCATTTTTTTACATTTTCGTCCGTTTTTTAACGTTTTCGTCAGTTATTTTACGTTTTCGTCTGTTTTTTACGTTTTCGTTCGTTTTTTTACGTTTTCGTCAGTTATTTTACGTTTTCGTTTGTTTTTTTACGTTTTTGTCTTTTTTTTACGTTTCATCCGTTATTTTACGTCTTCGTCAGTTTTTTTACGTTTTCGTCCGTTTTTTTAACGTTTTCGTCAGTTATTTCACGTTTTCGTCTTTTTTTACGTTTCATCCGTTTTTTTATGTTTTCGTCAGTTTTTTACGTTTTTGTCAGTTTTTTTACGTTTCGTCCGTTTTTTTACGTTTTCGTCAGTTTTTTACGTTTTCATCAGTTTTTTACGTGTTCGTCTAATTTTTTACATTTTCGTCCGTTTTTTTATGTTTTCGTCTATTTTTTTACGTTTTCGTCCATTTTTTTACGTTTCCGTCCGTTTTTAACGTTTTCGTCAGTTATTTTACGTTTTTGTCTGTTTTTTTACGTTTTCATCCGTTTTTTAACGTTTTCGTTAGTTATTTTACGTTTTTGTCTGTTTTTTACGTTTTTTTTGACATTTTCTTACGTTTTCGCACGTTTTTTTACATTCTCATACGTGTTCGTCCAATTTCGCACGTTTTCGTCCGTTTTCGCATGTTTTCTTACGTTTTCGCACGTTTTCATACGTTTTCGCACGCTTTCGTCCGCATTCGCGCATTTTCGTAGGCTTTCCCGCGTTTTCGTCAGCTTTCCCGCGTTTTCGTTAGCTCTCGAGCGTTTTCATTAGCTCACGCGCGTTTTCGCCAGCTCTCGCGCGTTTTTGCCAGCTCTCGCGCGTTTATGCCAGCTCTCGCGCGTTTTGGCAAGCTCTCGCGCGTTTTCGTCAGATATCGCGCGTTTTCGTCAGCTTTCGCACGCTATCCCATTTTCGTACGCTTTCGCCCATTTCCCACGCTTTCGCCCTTTTCGCACGCTTTCGTCTACTTTCGCATGTTTTCTTATGATTTCGCATGTTTTCGTCTGTTTTTGTACGTTTTCGTCTGTTCTCGCACGTTTTCATTCGTTTTCTTTTGTTTTCGCACGTTCTCGTCCGTTCTCATATGTTTTCGTCCGTTTCGGTCGTTTTTAGACGTATCCATCCATTTTCATATGTTTCGGTCTGTTTTCTTACGTTTTCGTTGGTTTTTGTCCGTTTTCGCACATTTTTGTCTATTTTTGTTCGTTTTCGCACGTTTTTATCCGTTTTCAAATGGTTTCTTCCGTTTCATACGTTATCTATCACTGATATTATGTCAAAAACCTCAAAACCCTAACCATTAAACCATCACCATTAAACCCTAACCACTAAACCCTATACCAAAAACCCTAAACCCATAACCACTAGGTATAATATCTCAAGTGGTATATACATAAACCTTAAAATCTATAACAAAAACTCTAAACACCTAACCACTAAACCATATACCAAAACCCTAAACCCCTAACTACTAGGTATAATATCACAAGTGATATATACATAAACTTTAAAATCTATACCAAAAACCCTAAACCTCTAAATACTAAACCTTATACTAAAAATCCTAAACCCCTAACCACTAAGTATAATATCACAAATGATATATACATAAACTTTAAAATATATGCGAAAAACTCTAAACCCCTAACCACTAAACCTATACCAAAAACGCTAAACCACTAACTACTAGGTATAATATCACAAGTGATATATACATAAACTTTAAAATATATACCAAAAACCCTAGACCTTATACCAAAAACCCTAAACCTCTAACCACTAGGTATAATATCACAAGTGAATAGAACATAACATAAAAACATATACCAAAAAAAAAAACCCTAAACCCCTAACATCAACCTTATACCAAAAATCCTAAACCGTATACACTAAACTTTATACCAAAACCATAAACCACCTAAACCGCTAAACCCTTACCAAAAAAACTAAACCCCTCACCTAACCACTAAAACACTCTTACCAAAAACCCTAAACCTCTAACTACTAAACTCTATATCAAAAACCCTAAACCCCTAACCACTAGGTATAATATCACAAGTGATATATACATAAAATTTAAAATATATACCAAAAACCCTAAACCCTTAACAACTTAACCTATGGCAAAAACCTAAACCACTAACTACAAGTATAATATCATAAATGATATATACACAAACGTTAGAATATATACCAAACCCTAAACCCCTTAACCACTAGGTATATTAATACACAAGTATAATATAATGCAATAAAGTTTAAAATCTAGACCTAACGCCCTAACCACTAGGTATAAACACAAGTGATAAAACATAAACTATAAAATTCTATACCAAAAAACCTTTAACCTCTAACCACTAAACCATATACCAAAACGTTAAACCCCTAACTACTAGATATAATATCACAAGTGATATATACATAAACTTTAAAATCTATACCAGAACCTAAACCCCTAACCACTAAACCATATACCAAAAACCCTAAGCCTCTAATTACTATGTATAATATCACAAGTGATATATACATAAACTTTAAAATCTATACCAAATACCCTAAACCCCTAACCACTAAACCATATACCAAAAACCCTAAACCCGTAATCAGCAAACCTAATACCAAAAACCCCTAAACCTCAATCACTATGTATAATATCACAAGTGATATATATATAAACTTTAAAACCTATACTAAAAACCCTAAACCCCTAACCACTAAATTTTATACCCAAAACCTAAACCCTATACCATAAACCCTAAACAACTAACCACTAAATCATATACCAAAACCCTAAACCCCTAACCACTAAACCATATACCAAAACCCTAAACCTCTAACCACTAAACCCTGTGGCAAAAACCTTCAACCCTCCTCCCTAACCACTAATCCTTATACCTAAACTCTAAATCCCTAACCACTAAACCCTATGCAAAAACCCTAAATCCATAAACACTAGGTATACTATTACAAGTGGTATATACATAAACTTTAAAATCTATACCAAAAACACTAAACCCCTGACGACTACCCTATACCAAAAACCTAAACCTCTAACCACTAGGTGTAATATCACAAGTGATATATATACATAAACTTTAAAATTTATACCCTAACTACTAAACTATATACCAAAACCCCTAAAACCCTAACCACTAAAACCTATACCAATACCTTTATAAACTAAGATTCACTCGTAGCTTAACAATTATTACCCCTGACATTGTAGTATCACCGGTGATAAATAAATATATAATAAAATCTCATGTGATAAAGTAATATAATGTGACATTAGTTATGGTATTTCATATATAATTAATATCACATGTGATAAAGCAATATAATGTGACACTAATTGTGATTATTTTTGAAAATCTTAACATGTAATCCACTGTATCTAATCACAGAGATATTATACAGTTAGTAGATTAAAAGGTTAAAACATGTTATTATAGAGTGTTTTAATTTAATTACACAAATTATGTTTGATATATGGTTAGAATGGTAAAGATGTTTATTTTTATGTCAAACATGATCAATCATTTAATGTTTTACACAAATACTTATGCTCATTTCATGACATCATGTTGAGTGTTCGAACGTACAAATATGTTATATCACATGTGATACTTCAAGCGGGTTTGATGATAAAAAATAAAATTCTTCGATATTCATCAACTTCTATAAATAAACTATTTTGATTTGGAGGTCCAAAAATTATGTATGATAAATGGTTAGAAAGCTAAGGATATGTACTTTTAAATGCCAAAAACGATGAATCAGTTGGAGTTCCACACAAATATTTATACCCGTTTTACGAAAGCATGTGAAGTGTTCTAACTTACATATTAGTGTAATATCACAAGTGATATATCAAACAAAATACTGCACGAGAAAAAAAAATACAAAAAAAATTTGTCGAAAGTATATGAAAGTGCCCCTCTATTTAAAGATAATTAAATGCTCGTCACGATGGTGTAATTTATAAATCTTAACGTTTTACGATTTTTGCGGTATGTGATTTTTAAAAATAAGGGTGAAAGTGTGTTTTAATTAAAAAACACAAAAGTAAGAAGGAGTGGTGGATGTTTTTTAAGGTTTAATCTTATCCATTAAATAAAGTTAAATATTAGATTAATCCTCACTATTAGATCAAACTCAAATGGATGGTGGAGATTTGTCCCTTGGTATGTGAGAAGAAACTGGTATGCAAATGAACTTTTCTCTCAAACTTAATCATTTGCATAAACCTTTTCTAATTAAATGATTTCAAGTAAACACATGATTAATTAGAAACTAGTTATATTAATCAATAAGACAAAATAGGATTAACCATAAATGGAAACAATCTTTCTATATCTTTTCAAATCTTCCCAAATCTAGAAAAAATTTCCTTATTTATGTTAAAAAAATAGGAAAATGTTATTTCCTCCTACTTGATATGCCTACATATCCTCCTACTCACAGGATCCTGACATGTGTCAGAATTGACTGTTTGGATGCGGAGAGATAATGAGTGAAGAAAAAACATAAAATATTATTGTGTGTGTAGGTGGATATGTAGGAATATATTATAGGAGGATATAGCAACCCTAAAAAATATTTTCCTTCTAAAAGAATCTATTAAATCTGATTTTTAAGTACATAAGAATATTTTGTCATGATTCGGGGTTAATCACTAAAATACAAAATAAGTGTCATCTGCAACTCACAGATCCACCATAACCAAAGACGGATCCAGGGTTAAGTAGATATGTGGATCCGTGCTACATAACAGTTGGACCAGATTTGAATTTCAAATGTTGCCTATAAATAGCAACCTCGTGTCTTCATTTTAGACAACTCTTTCCAATATTTTTTTTCTCTTTCATATTTATTTCTATACATTCTTTGATCATTATACTTGTTATATAATCCATTACAAGTGATCCAATTATTTCACTATTTAGTGAAGAACACAAAAGAAGACATCAAGCTTCAAATGTTATTAGTTTAATCGATTCATCACGTTAGTGATATTTATCTACTTCCATCTACTTGTGTTGTGTTATCATATGTGTATGATATGTTAGTATTTTAGGCTTTAAAATACATAGTGTGTTAGATTGGTTCTATCTCGAAGTAAAACTTGGTATTTAGCTTAGTACCGGAAAAGTGTAAGCGACGTGTACGATTTTCTTCGCCTAAAAGGAGCTTGTTGACATAGTGAAGAAAACTCTCAAGTTGGGTGCTTGGGGAGTGGAGTAGGGCAAAGAAGAGCTTCGTAGATGAACCACTATAAGCCATTGTGTCATTGGTTTGATCTTTCTTATCTTTACTTATTTATATTCCGCATTTACTTATTTATTTATTACATCGCTATCATATACACTTGTGTATATCTATTGACTTCACATAAGTAGACAATCTAAGTTTTAATTTT
>BQNB010190676.1:0-11760 GCA_026074375.1 Tanacetum coccineum | reverse complement strand
ATCAATCATCAATCCGTCATTCGATTTTCAAATTGCATACCTCGTTGGGACATAACGACCCGGGAATCATACTTCCGGAAACTTATATATTTTAATTTGTGAACTCTTAACCAATCCTTGTTCAAAGGCAATTGGTTGAGTGTTTGCTTATATTATTATATATATACTATTGATCGAATCAGTTACGTATGAATCTGGCAATTTACCGGGAAGTTAACCTGCGTAAATCTGATAAACGTCATCGGACGCGTTCCAACTTTGTTTTTTGATCAGTTTAGATATTATATGAGTTATTTTATCTTTTCATAGTGTTTTGTAGTTTACGATCATCTCCGATACTTATTTTTTTGTTTTAACGTTTAATTTGCGTTTTTCTTGTTTTTGATCAAACGGAACCCCGAAAACCCAAAATATTTTTGTGTAAACTTTAGTTATCGTTCATCTCGTGTTGATAAGTCAAAAAGTTCATTCATGCCCCTCCTCTTGAAAATTTCGGACGCCTAAACACAAACAAAATAACCTTATGTCCTAAAGTAAATACTAGAGCATCTTTTTGAATTTGACATGCATGTGTACATGAAAAAGACACATGAGAATGTCATTCTCATACACAAAACCATATGTTATTCATAAGCATGTGATCCCTTGGTCACATGTACTCCCTTTGACTTGAAAATTCCAAATCATGACATAAGACTTGGACCATGGTTAACAAAAATGTTTTGGTTCCCTCTCTTGGCCAAGTTTCGGCCGAACCCAAGGACGCACACACCATTGGTGTGTGTTCGTCACATGTACACTATAATACACACCCTTAACCTAATATTTTCCTATAAATACCATCATATATCACACACTAGGGTTTCATATCATTTTCCAAGCCTCATCAAAATCTCTCATCTCTCTTTCCCCCTCTCCTATCTCACGGCCAACAAACACACCTTATAAGGTTTGATTATCTTTGATTTCTTGCATAATCCAAGCATACTAGGTTCATTTCTAAGGTGTTCTAAGGTGGTTTGAAGTATTGGTTCATTGATCTAAGGGTTTATTTCAAGATCTACAAATTAGGGTTTGGTTATTATTTGATGTTTTTCAAGATCCAAGTCTTTCATCTTCATTCTTGTGTTTTCTTAAGCTTGTTCTTCATATTTGTAAGCTTGTCTTGAAACTTATACTTTCATTTCTACTCTCATTCTACATAGGTTTATGTTCTTGTATAGATCTATGATTCCTATGGTGTTTGTGTTGATTTTTCAAAAAGAAATGAAATAATATCTTGTCATCTTTTATAAAAATGCAAGTAACATGTTTATGACTTTATTATCTTGGTGAGGTGAGTTGAAAAGTGAGTTGCAATAATAAAAGTGAAGGGATTAGGTTAGTTTTAGGTGTGGTTTGGTTGTGGATTAGTGGTGAATGGAGATTGGGCTAGATTAGACACTATTGTGAAGTTTGTGGTGATTTTTAAAAGAGTTTGTGAAATACATAGTTGCTAATCCGAAATTGTTTTGAGGTTTTGGTCGACATAGAAATGTTTTCATTAGGCGTAAAAGTAGTTTTTAGAGAGCTCGTTTCGAGTAAATATTTTTTCATATATTATACACTAAAATCGGACTTAAAGCGGTCAAGTTATAGACAAATGAAACTTGAAATATTTTTTGGCAAAATAATTAATATAGGCGCTGATGTGAATAGTAAAATGAGTTTTTGGACGCTTTCGGGATATTTTGAGCTTTTAAAACACTAGCGAAACATACTTTCTAAGACGCGTCATTGATTTAGGTCGCAAGTAGGACCTCTTGGCATTATATCTCTTTATTGATATTTATCTCACCATTTGTTTAAGGTGAGTTCATAGCCCCACGTTTTATTATTTCTACTTTACTACTTTAGGGTGAGAAACATCGCTTGTTTTTAAACTATGGGCACAGTTACTTTACGTTACCTTTTCCTGATTACGTGTTGCCTAAGTTGTGAATAGACCACTATTGCCCGAACTATCATGAACCGTTAGTTTCTTAACCGACCGTACTGGTTAAGTGATCGCGAATGTTGTAAACACGTTTTGTTAATTAAAGTCAAAGCACAAACAGTCATGGATGACTTTTTCTCTTATAAACGATTCGTACAAGTTTCGTATACTTTCCGTCTTTCTAAGACGCGTCATTGATTTAGGTCTCAAGTAAGACCTCTTGGCATTATATCTCTTCATTGATATTTATCTCACCATTTGCTAAAGGTGAGTTCATAGCCTCACGTTTTACTATCTTTACTTTACTACTTTGGGGTGAGAGACATTGCTTGTTTTTAAACTATAGACACAGTTACTTTACGTTGCCTTTTCCTGATTACGTGTTGCCTAAGTTGCGAATAGACCACTTATGCCCGAACTATCATGAACTGTTAATTTCTTCGACGAAAAGCGTTGAGTAGTGAGCTGGTGCATGTTGTAAATAGATCTATTGTGAACTAATTATCATATTCGGGTACAGAAGCGTCTTACTAGATTCGGGAGACACGAACAAACAGATATATACCATGTCGGATTTCACTAGGTTATCTTGGTCAGATACTGGGTGGCAATTAATATCTATCTTGTTTGGCATATAATGTGCTGTATCGAATTGAGCCTCGGTGTCATGAGCTTAGCGCAACAGTAAATACTTTTTATGTAAAGTTGTATCTGTTATAACTGTAACGTGCGTACTGCGAACTTGTGGTCCGCTTTTAATAGTAAATTCAAACCTATGAATTCACCAACTTTATGTTGACATTTTAGTATGTTTTTCTCAGGTGCTTAGCTGTGGATGTCTTTCCTTGCTTTATGGTGCTACCTTGCTTTGGACCGATTTTCAAGAATTATTATTATCCATGTTAACATCGTTGTCAAACTTTGAAACTTTTTATTCGCTTTTGCATATTATCTAAGAACTTATGTAAAACTTTAACTATTTTATTTAATGCAACGATGTTGGATTTTTAAACGTACCCTTAGAGGTCGTTCTTTGTATCTTGTGTGATGAATATTATGACGTCATGCCCCCCGGACACGTGCTTCCGTCTAGGCCCCGTTTAGGGGTGTGACAGATTGGTATCCAAAGCCAAGGTTATAGAGAACCAGATAGTATATTTAGGTCTGGTCTATAACCAGTATGTGATCCTGCGTGTTTACTTGCTTACGTATATAATTACTATCAATAAGTATATGGGTATTAATTATAATACACTTCCATAATTATATTATGTGTAATTTTGCCATGACTATACCTTACATCTATACCTTTCCTGCATTACACGCATTGGCAGGGTTTGATATAAAAGGGATTTATATAAACTCTTGCTTGTGCAGGTTATGGCAGCTCTGGTTATTTTTATTTCTTCAGACGTATCAGCCGAGAGTGCGGGATCCTCTTTTTCGCGAGTTATCCTTATCGGTTCGATTTCTATTGAGGTCCCGGTTGCACTAGAGGTGGGGGCGGCTGCAGTTGCCTCACCTGCTGGGGTGCACGAGTTTGATACTCATTCATCGTCAGAGTCTGATCTATCGGAGAGTTCACCACCTCCCGTATCTGTAGCACCTATGATTTTACCTTTTCTGTGTTTAGACGATTTAGAGTCAGATACTGAGATGCCCAAGAGGCATGTATCACCTACACCTCATGATGCTATGCTTACTAGATAGAGGAGCAGAGTTGCATAACGATCATCATCACCTACTACTTCTACTCTAGAGATCCCTACTGCTCCCATTTTACCCGCATCATCTGCTATTGTTGCACCATCATCCGAGTTTCCACTTGCACCTGTTGTTGCCCCACCTAGGATTCGTCAATGATGAGCTATTATTATCTGAACTGGGGAGGACATTCCCATTGGTCGACTTTACCATACTCATCCTGGTGGGCTATGTAGGGCATTGACCGCGAGGAAGTCAGTTACACCTTTACCTTCTTATCGTTTAGAATTGAGGTACACATCATATCACTTAGATCGTTTTACTTCTGGATCATCATCGAGTCATTCATCTTTTGATCATTTATCTTCTGGGCATTCTATTTCGGGTCATTCCTTATCTAGGCATACATCACCAAACACCACTTTAGCTAATTCATCTATACCACCGAGATTTGTTCATCCATCACTTGCTAAGACTCCACGATGTAGCAAGGCCTATCTCCGTTAGAGGTCTGTCCCATTATCTACCATGTATCCACCGACGACATCTGAGTCGTCAGCTGGGGATCCTTCTTTCGAGTTATCTGCTGGACCATCTCGCAAGAGATGTAGGTCCCCTGCTGCTACCGTGACTTCATCTATCCATGCTACAAGAGCTTTAGTTCCTTTTCGTGTTGATCTCCTTCCACATCGCAAGAGGTTTAAGGATTCTATTTCACCAAAGGATAGTGTTGAGGAGGACATTGATACAAATGTGTTAGAGGACATTGAGGCTGATGCTACAGCTGTTGAGGTTGCAGTAGATAGGGATGTTGTGACTGGGATTGATGCAGGTATTGATATGGAGGTCGATTTTAGGGTTGATGTAGAGGACGGGGTTGAGGACGAGGTCGAGTCCAGTGATAGAGGTACTATAGAGGTTGGAGTAGATGTGGCTGCTGGGATTGATATCCCTGATGGTATGCTTATGCCCGATGTTGTAGAGTGTTTGGAGCAGGTTGAGGAGTATTTGCAGGATATCTATGAGCATGTTATGAAGATACCTCTTCAGAGGATAGAGGACATTGAGATGGGACAAAAAGAGTTAGAGGAGAGGAGTTTGATTGTCGGTGGAGAGAGAGCTAGCTTACTTGAGCAGGTTGCGTCCTTGAAAAGGAGCAACGCGAGACTTCAAGGCACCATGATGATGGAGAGAGCGAGAGCCGATAGGTTTCGGCGACGCGTGAGCTTTATGGAGAGTGAGCGAGAGAGAAAGAAAGTTTGAAGATAATCGTTTCGCAATTACCGAAGAAATTAACACTAAGATCGATATTCGTTTGATAACGTCTAAAAAATCAACGATGTAGTAGTATTGTACAAAGTGGAAGATAACGCCACTTGCATTGTAGAGTAATGTAAAGTTTTTGGAAGAATGAGAAAGTTTGACATTACGGGAACGCCAACTTAGGTGTTGTTTTGATCTATATCAGCAGACGTTGTAAATATTTGTGTCTTATCATGATCAACGGTCATGAAATAAGACCATAGCAACTGTGTCTCTTAACATCTTAATCAATTGATTTATTCTGTGATTTTTTATTTAACAACAATTTAATTTTTCTGGTCCCCCCACCTGATGATTAGCCGCTGGATTACGCGAACAGAGGAGTCATCACGAACCATGCTTAGTCTAATCCTAGCGTCGCGGGTGTGTATGCATTGCCGTGATACCTTTTTGGTTTAGCGGACTTTTGGTGAAAGTCAAAGGTTCCTACCCTAATATCATTCTTCATCCAACCGTTATTGAAAATTTTGAATGGTATGTGATCGACCAACTACATGTCTATCTCGGGGTTTCCGGATGTGTATGTTGCATCAGCTGCCGTTGTTGGAGTGGTACTTTGGTGTAAGATTGTAAATAAATCAAACCGTACCTTTTTCCATACAAAAACCCATATTTACTTTATAAACTATGTACTCCTTAGCTTAGTGTGGGAGATGTGTATCCTTGCCAAGCTTATGAGAGTAATCTCCGTCACGATCGAGCAATTGACGCATTAGTTACAGTTACCAACATAGATTATTGAGTATTAGTATTTCACTTCCTATTTTCTGTGAGGTGTTTGGTTGTGTACTTGTAATAGATCAAATAAGTGCTTTAAACGGAAATATCCTTACAGATACATTTTTACAACTCTAAAGGGCTACATGAGGACAAGAAAGGGAATCAAGATGGGGCGATATATGATGACATCAAACTAACGTCTATTTTATAGAATCATTTAACCCATGTTTTAACCTATTTTGTATAATATTGCAAAGAATTATGATACTTACTCGATTAATATTTGAGAAATTGCATAATTATGAAGTAATTGGAAATTAGCAAAGGCGCGCAATTTGTAGCTATATAATGAAATATATTGAAGATTACTATTACTGAATACCAATAACGCCCGTAATCCATCAAGGAAGATACGGCGTATCCGTGCCTGCACTTACCAAAGACCACTCAGGAATAAAAGATCAATACCTCTTTATCCAGAGGACCAAATACGCCGTAGTCATGAAATGGAATCAAATCTAATATTTAAGGAAGATATCAAGCGTGGTCCCTACCAAAAAAAAAATCCCCGAAAATAAAATAATACTCGTATCCAACTCTTGGATACGCCGTATCTAACCGACTTCCAGACCCTATAAATACAAAACTCAAAAACGAGTTTAAAGATGTGCTAAAATCATTTTCCTCGATGACCTAAACCACAAAAGTGATTTTCAGAGAAAAAAGAGCAGAAGAGGCCGAGCAAACGTATTCAATTCCATAGAAGACAACGTGTAATTCCATATACTTTAGTAAAATCTATCAGTTTTTGTATCAATTCTTACCTGGTTAGTTTACCTAGGCTAAATATTACTCTGTAATTATAAGACGTTTGAAGGCTGATACCTTGGGGAGGTGGAATTACCATTATTATAAAGATTTGAATGTTTGGTATTTGTTTATCTCGAATTTCTTTGATTATCGTTAGATTGCTTAATTTTATGTTTATCAATTTATATACTTGTTACGCGATTTTTGTATGCAACCTAATCATTCAACGGTCTAGTGAAGCGGACCAAGTAGATCTAGAGTCCAGCATAGCAATGCATATAGCGATTTATACAATCTAGAATCATAGTTACGACAAATATTATTCCTTCTAAGTTTGTCTAGGATACGCTTTGGGCTTAACTATTAATTGGATATTGCCAATGGTTATTGCTCGTGTTGACTAGCATTGACCTAGATAATACAACAAGTAACGTTCTGATTCCATGGAAGTTGGGACAAGTGGACTACTAGTGTATAAATTGCATTTAAGGGTAAGTGGGGTAAGAGTCTCTATGACTAAGGTTTAACAAGATCACATTGCTTTAATCCTAAGATAGATAATTATCCAACAAATAAGGATGCTTTATGCGGATCGCTTTAATTGTGACAGAATTATATTTTGTGTGTCTAGGTCTTAGGATTAGGTAAACGCCTAAGTCTTAAGAATGATATGCCCGACACATCGAGAGAATAAATCATTGCACTAAAAAACAAACCAATATTCTAATCAATTAATAATGGTTAATAAAGTTTCCTTATATAAGGTTCGGGGCCGCTCTTTTTATCTTTTTGTTAATTAGACAGCGTGGTTAAAGTGCCTTGAATTGATTATAGACACCAACCAAACCATGCCAGTCTCTTAGGCTGAAAACCCCCCTTTTCCCTTTAGAATTATGATTTAGACTAACATAGGTTTAACATAGGTTTAGAATAGAATAGAATTAACATAGATTAAATAACCAAGATATTAATTAAATTGATAGATTTAACCTTGCTTCAAGTGTTTGACACCCTACTTACCATGAAACTACTACCGATCGGGTACATTGTCTGTTAAAGTGTTGTTTTTGGTTTAGTCGGAAAAATATAAATTTAAAACTTGAATCATCTTAAATATACCATACAACGACAGCACATCAAGGTCCTACTTGTCCCTGTTGCAAAAGAAATTTGCCTCCCCTGTACTGGTTGTAAGGTTACTATTCCATCATTAATGGTAGGTTGTTGCCTAGGGTTTGACAAATTCCTTAGCTGGTTGTTAGTAGTAAGATAGCGAGATGTGATGACAGCTGATAGGAATGACATTATATGATTGATGCATCAATGGTATCATCACCCTGCTTGAACACTAGAACAGTTAGACCTAAGTCTAATTGGAGAAATTCAGGTTGTTTTTGTTGGTTAATAGTGGGAGCATATTCCAATTGAGGTATGGATGATGGTGGAGAGTAAACGTTATGGTGAACTGATGATTGATAATCATTGGATGGATAAGTGATTGAAAGAGGTGTTGATGATTGATTGTTTGAGTATTGTTGAGACTGATAAGGTGATCCATACTGTAGAGAATGATATAGTGAAACTTGTGGTTGAAATTGACAGTTTTGGTATGAGTTTTGATGATTTTGATAAGGGGACTAGGTCATTTGATGGTTTGCAACCAAAGCAAGCGAATCTGAATTGTGTTCATGCATTACACGAACTTCATTTGCATGAAACTCATATTGTCCTAAGTAAGCATGAAGCTGATCGATATTAGTTATGTGCAAATCCTGAAGCAGTTTGACATCAGTTACAAATTTGCTCCACTCAGGAGAAATATTATTCAAAAACTTGGTGTTCACTTGAAATTGTTCCAGTTTCACATTGTAGATGTTCATGTCGTTGAGTAGTAGTAAAAATCTCAAGTAGAAATCACGTAGTGTTTCCGCTTTCTTGGAAGCAAACTTATCGAATTCATCATAAAGCTTACACTCTCTTTCTTGTTTCATCAATAAAGTTCCTTGCATGAGAAGTTGAATTCTTTTCCAAAGTTCCTTGGCAATTCGATGAATGCTAACAAGTGCATAGACCTCTGGAGGTAATCCTTGGAGAATGATATTTGTTGCCTTGACATCACAATCATCTTGAATTGCTTTCGTAGCAAATAATTCAGAACATTTCTTTGGTCTAGTCACTCCATTCTCCTTAATCGTAGGCCAGATGAGTGGACCATTTTCAACAGATTCAAGAATCATTCGTCCATGTTGTCTATTCATCATGTATAGCTCCATTATGCTTTTCCAAGAGTCGTACATATCATTTTCCAACATAGGTGGGCAATTGTCAGCACCTAAAAGAATTGCTTTGTCAGCAAGAGTCGTCATTGAGAAATTTGTATGTTAAAGATTACTATTTAATCGAATGGTGATAGAAAGTAATTGTGATTGAAGGTTGTCTTTTATGTGTTTTGAGTCATGAAACTTACACGGGATTTTACAATTCTTGACAAAACCGAGAAAAACAAGTGAATGTTTCACGGGATTTTACAAGTCACAGAAATAAACCGTATAATTTTGTCTTTGATCCAAGTGAAGTTGCAAATTAGGTTTACAAAGGAAATTGCTAATTCGGTCAACAAAGATCACTGCTAATTCGGTTCAAACTAAAAAAAACTGCGTATTCGGTTCAAACTAAAAAGTTGCTTATTCGGTTCAAACTAAACACTGCTAATTCGGTTCAAACTAAAAGATTGCTAATTTGGTTCAAACTAGAAACTGCTAATTCAGTTCAAACTAGAAAGCTGCATATTCGGTTCAAACTAAAAAGCTGCGTATTCGGCTCAAACTTAGAAACTGCTTATTCGGTTCAACCTAAAAAAAAACTGCTAATTCGGTTCAAACTAAGACGAAACTCAATCTTTCAAAAACACCAAAATACACATTTTTGATTGTTTTTCCCAAATTTTCTTGTACAACTAGTATTACTAAGCCTATATGAACCTTTAAAATGCAAACTTTATGGTTTTTAAGCCAAAAATTTTAAAATCAAGATTTGTACTTTTTAAGACTTTTCAAAAATAAAAGTTGTAAAAAAATGAGGTTTTTCTTGATTCAAAGCATATACACCTATATCTTAAAGATACTAGATCAAATTTACCAAGGTAAATGATCTTTTAGTGTATTTTGAAGCTTCAAAAACCAAAAAAAATAAGAAAAAGGTGTACGGTTTGACAAGAGAAAACGAACCAAAGAAATCAAACACAAAAACTAAGCAAATCACTCCATGGCTCTTGATACCAATTGAAGAACAATTAAATAAGATACATAGAAAGAGGAAAAGAGGTGATTTTAGGGAGAGAGTGGTTGGATGAACATTTTAGAGAAAGAAAAAAACATAAGAGAAAACTTTGTATATGTGTATGAATAATGAACAACCAACACCCTCTCCAAGGCATGGAGAGGGTATTTATACCATCATATGGCCGGCTATGGATTGCTTGTGGTCTTTCCATGGGCCTTTTGGCCCACTTAGATTACTAAACATTACATTTACTAACTATGGGCTTTGATTAACTATTATTGGAAGTGATCGATACTTTTCGTGTTTCTAACATCAAGCTTGGCAAAGTTTAAAGCCATGTGTTTTGTAGCAGCAGCAGTCATTGATTATCATAGAATAATCTTCTTTGATTGTTAGTTGTAGGAGCCCAGATCAGGGTGAAGATAATCAATAGCCTAGCTAATTACCAAAGATGGTTACCGGATATCATTTGAAGTTGTGAAATCACTTTCCAAAGAAGATTATTCAACCCTGTGCCTGGGTATCACGAATACCTCCTTGGGATAAAACCAAGTGCAGTTCTTCTTTTAGGCACAAATCAAGAACCCTTTTGTTTATAAGTGTTTAGGTTTTTTGTGTGCGTTTCCATGCAATTGTGATCCTTATTTATAGGGGAAATACTCAAAACCTAGTCGATGGAACTAATGAGAGATTAATGGCCAACTAATCTCTTCTATAATTATCCTCCATAATTTAGAAATTAGTGGTTACATGACCAAATTAAATATGGTTATTTAATGCAGTCAAATCTGCCTTTAAATAGGCTAAAAGTTGTTACAAAACATTTAATGTAGTCAAACCTGCTACTTAAATGTTTGTAACTAACCATTTAATTCTAACCACTAAAAGAGTCAGAGAAAATCAGTGACTTGATGGGTACACTCCGTACCCCGAAACCCATTTTCAAGTATGATCCGATTCCCATAATTACACTAAATTTTCAACATAACACTACTACAAAAACGAGCTTTTAGATCGCAACTATTCTAAACCAACTTTGCAACACTTCAATTTTCTATATAAACACTCTAATGTATAAGCAATTAAAGCAAAATATTAGTATCACAATATTAGTATCACAATCAATACTCAACTACAATTATACTCGTGCGTTGCATGAGAGACAGAGACACTTTTATATCAACACGTGTAAACTGGAATACTTTGTTAGTCATAAACACCTTTACAACACACATTAACCAAACAAAATAAAACATGATCACTTGAACGACCAAACAATTGTCTAAAGTTAGATTTTTGACAAAACCATAAAACATTAACATAAAATGGAAAAACACATAAAGAGTAATGTATTTCCTCCTACGTACAACGATGTTTCCAACGAAATAAAACATCCAAAACCCTGTTGCACAATCTCATTTTATTGTGACATGAAACTGCTACTTTTCTCATACACGCTTTAGCTTTTTCACCCTATAATCACAAATCTGATATTGTCCATCACTTAAGGGCATGTCAATTATAAATATTATACCCGTGCTTTACAATGGGAAATACATTCTTTAAAAGCACGCATTCATACACTTAAATGTTAAAAAGAATGCATAAAAACTGGAGCTATTGTCTTCTTAAAACGGGTAAAACATACATATATAAATTTATTTTCAAGAATAGTATAATTTAGAAAACTAATTTTAGGTCATGGACTTTGACGGGTGTCGAACTGGATTCTCACCAGTACCCATCATACACATACAAACCTAATAACTTTTAAGTATATAAGGAAGATATGCATGCACACACATAGAGTATAACATCTTGTCATGCCTTACATAATCATATAGTTCTACATTGAAAAATATCCATCAAACTATTGCTGCAATTCGTTTATATTATTCTTTCTTTTCTCTTCTATATATAGTGTTGATACAAAAGTTGGATGTACC
>BQNB010190675.1:0-11760 GCA_026074375.1 Tanacetum coccineum | reverse complement strand
GAGAATGATATTTGTTGCCTTGATATCACAATCAGCTTGAATTTCTTCCGTAGCAGATAACTCAGAATATTTCTTTGGTCTAGTCACTCCATTTTCCTTAATTGAAGGCCAGATGAGTGGATCGTTTTCAATGGATTCAAGGATCATTGGTCCATGTTGTCTATTTATCATGTATAGCTCCATTATGCTTTTCCAAGAATCGTACATATCCTTTCACAACATAGGTGGACGATTGTCAGCAGCTGAAAGAATCGCTTTGTCAGCAAGAGTCGTCATTGAGAAATTTATGTGTGAATACATTACTGTTTGATCGAACGGTGGTAGAAAGAAATTGTGTTTGATTAAGTTGTCTTTTAAGTGTTTTAAGTCTTGAAACTACACGAGATTTTACAATTCTTGACAAAAACAGGAAAGACAAGTAAATGTTTCACGGGATTTTACATGTCAAAGAAATAAACCGTATAATTTAGAAATTTGAGTTGTTCGGTTCAAACTAGTGTCAGTTATTTGGTTTCAACTACTAAAAGTTGTTCGGTTCCAACTAGGAAAAGTTGTTCGGTTCCAACTAGGAAAAGTTGTTCGGTTCCAACTAGTAACAGTTGTTCGGTTCCAACTAAGTGCCAGTTTTTCGACTTCTGCTGTTCAACTTCAGTTGTTCGACTTCAGTTGTTCGACTTACACTATTTAAAAACCCAAAAATTTTAAAACACAAAAAGATACCTTTTTTATGGTTGTTTTGCAAAAATACTTGTACAACTAGTGTTACTAAACCTATAAGAACAAGAAAAATGAAAACTTTAAGGTTTTTAAGTCGAAAAATTTGAAATCAAGATTTTGTTCTTTCTAAAGTTTTCAAACACAAAGATGACCAAAAATGATATTTTTCTAGATTCAAAGCTTGTACACCTATATCTTAAAGATACTAGATCAAATTTACCAAGGTAAATGATCTTTTAGTGTACATAATAGCTTCGAAAACAAGAAAAAAATAAAGATAAAGGACGATTTTTTGCAAGAGCACACGAACAAAAAATGATTTTTTACCGCCATGGGTTTTTTATTTGATGGATCCAGTTGAGTTTGAGGCACCACCATCTCCAGAATACGTGTCGGGTCCTTAGCACCCACCTTCTCCAAACTATGTGCCTGGCCCTGAGAAGCTAGAGCAGGCACCGCTTTCTCTAGACTATGTACCTGAGCCTGAGTACCTAGAGTACTTGGTACCATCTGACGATGAGGTACCTGTTGAGGATCAGCCTCTACCTGCTGATGCCTCACCTGCAGCCCTATCACCAGGATTTGTTGCTGACTCTGATCCAAAAGAGGATCTAGAGGAGGACCATAAGGAGGATCCTACCGACTATCCTGCTAATGGAGGAGACGAGGATGATAATGAGTCATCCAATGACGATGACGATGATGATGAGGAGGAGCATAAGGCTTCTGAGGATGATGACGAGGAGGACAAGGATCATCCAACTCTAGCCGACTCTTCTGATGTACCTGTTGATGACCCTATACACTTAGTTGAGGATATAGAGGCATTCGAGACCGACGAGTCTGCACCTACACCTGTACCATCACCTAGACGTCGCACGGCTAGGATATCCATCCGACCCTAGACACCGACGTCAGCTGCTACTGAGGCACTCATTGTCGTGGTTGTTGCTGCACTACCTTCATCACCGCCACCTTCTCTACTTACTCCACTATCATCCCCACTCCCCCAGATTCCCTCACCACCATTACCACTCCCATCACCACCTACCCATACTAGCCCTACCTATGCTGAGGCACCATTGGACTACAAAGCAGTCGGGATTCGGTTAAGAGCTGCATCACCACCCACCCACCATTTATCAGAGATACCATCACCGCCCCTATTTCTACCATCTACTACTTATAGAGATGATCTTCCCAAGACAGACATGCCGCTTCGGAAGAGAGCTTGTTTTACTACTCCCACTAGTAGGTTTGAGGTTGGGAAGAGTTCGTCAGCTGCTGCTAGGCACGCAAGACAGACTCTAGCCTATAGGGTTGACTATGGGTTCATTGATACTATGGATGCTAGTATCCGGGCAGCTAAGAGTAGAGCGATGACCGCCATAAGGGTGGTCAATGAGACGGTTACAAACCTTGCTACTACTCAGAGGCAGGAGACTCATGAGCTCCAGGTGCGTTGTGAGGACGCACAGGATGACTGAGCTTTGGTAGGAGCTTAGGTTTCTCTATTGATTAGAGAAAGGAGATACTTTCGCTCGATGGCTTCTTCTTACGAGCGTGAGGTTGTTATTGCTCGACAAGCATGGTCTCACTCTAAGAGCAGGATCCAGGCCATGAAGGCCCAGATTAGAGCTTTGTAGAGGGATGTTGATGTACTACAGATGCAGAGGATTAGCGATAAGGATAGACTGACGGCCCACATTCAGCACGAGCATGACATGTTCAGAGAGCTTATACGTACTGCATAGGCAGGACCTCAGGAGGGACCAGCTGATGCTGGTGTATCATTTGTTAGTTATCCTACATAGCCTGCTAAGTTTTATGAGTAACTCCCAGCTAGTAGGTTGCAGAGATTTTGTTTATCTTTTAGCTATCTTGTATGGCATGTTAAGTATTATGGGTAACTTCCAGCTAGCATTACCTTAGGACCATATTTTCATTTTGTATCTCATTGTACTGATCATGTTGTAATCAAAACTATCATGTATGATTATTGATGTTGTTATGTATGAATGTTGATTTATTTATGTCATTGTTGATTTCACTTCAGTTATATATTTCGATGTGTGTTGTGATCTTATTTTATTTATTGTACATATGTCATGTCGCGTTTATGATTGTATGAAATCTAACATGTTTTATATTTTCTGGTGATTTGAAGAATATTCTGCCAAAAAGAACCACCGCAACCACTACCCCTATGATCGATGCTCAAATTAAGGCACTTAAATCCCAAGGAGTTGCTGATGCATTGGCAAAACATGAAGCAAACAGAAGCAAAAATGGCGATGACAGCCATGATTCATGAACTAGCGGAAGAAGACAGGTGTCTACTGTTTGTGAGTGCACCTACACTAACTTCCTCTAATGTCAACAACTAAATTTCAAGGGTACTGAAGGAGTAGTTGGTCTTACTCAGTGGTTCAAAAAGATGGAATCTGTTTTCCATATAAATGATGAGGTGTCATCTTGATACACTTTTTCAGGGTCGTTTAACCCTCTAAATCGTGTGTTTATGCCCAAAATAGGTACTTAATCGTTCCTTTTTAGGTATTTTTCATTTGGAAGGCATTTGGAAGAAATACACGTGACTTGGGCTCATTTAGAGAAGAAACAAACAAGACTACGAACCTACACCAACATTTCTCAAGAATTTCTACTTAGAAGCTGGAGACAACGTCACAGATTACACGTGACGCCGTCACAACCCATCTCAAGACGACGTCACAAGATCTCTAGAAGGTGTCAGATTGTATGACCCAACCCATTATCTAGAATATTCTATTCATGACGGCGTCACGATTAATACGCGATGCCGTCATAGTGATTTTCCTATATATACAAATCTATTTTTAGGGTTTTGAGTGTGTAACTTTAGAGTAAAAGAAAGGGACGAACCCTAGTTCATTTAGCAACTGTAGGGATGATTTTAGGGCCTCAAAACCCTATTGTACTTCCTTCAATTCATGTTTTAATCAAGTAAGATTATCTTAATCATTCAATATGTCTACGTGTTGTTTGATTCATTATTGTTCTTGCTTTATTTATAACATGCTTGGCTAAACCTTTTATTGTGTTTATTTATGATTGTATGAAACCTAGGATGTAGATCTTAGTGGTGTTGCTTCTTATGATGAATATGCATGTTAGGTCTTAGAAAACCAGCTTTTGTCTGTATCGATATTGATATGTCTAGGAAAACATGATTGTGTAGAAAGGATACCATCGGGTAACAGTCTTCATACTACCTTACCCCTTATATGGTTGATCCACTCTTAATATATTTCAAATGCATTTAATATACTCTTAGGGGCCTTGTAATAGTCTTCATACTACCCTACTTGTGCATTTCCTTAACAGAATATTAAATAGACGGCGGGTTCGTGTAATTCGTTCATGACTTAGGAAATAATTACATAGATCATCATAAGTGTGACAAAGCAACAACACTAGGAGAAGCAATCTAGGGAGTAATACATTATTAAATAAACACAGTCTTTTATTATATTGTTATCACCAGTAGTTAGTTTATTTAGTTTAATAGCTAAAACCAAAACTACCTCTCCAATATATGATTTTACTTGCTTTCATAAAATATAAAAATACAAAAAGAATCTTCTCTTAACCCTTAGAATTCTGTTAGACCGTGATCAAGCCTTCCTAACCTATTACCTAAGAGAACGATAACAACCCCTAAGTCTTTCCTATACTACACTACAACGGTTAGGTACACTGCCTAGGGAGTTGTAAAACTTTTTGTAGAAGTCCCTTACGACAACCGCAACAATAAGCAATTGCACAGTCGCATGTCAAATCAAGTTTGCTACTTGTACTCTTTAAGGAATGCCTTGACGTGGTGGAACTCCCACGATCGGACTGTCGGTCATGATGTTGCATATTCAATAACTTGGAAAACTTTGAAGAAGATGATAACCGATAAGTACTGCCCAAGGGGCGAGATCAAGAAGCTTGAGATTGAACTGTGGAACGTAAAGGTGAAAGGTACTGATGTGGAAAGCTATAGCCAATGTTTCTAAGAGTTAGCATTGATGTGCTCAAGAATGTTTCTCGAAGAATCAGATGAAGTTGAAAAATATGTCAGTGGTCTTCCCGACATGATCCAAGGAAGTGTGATGGCATCTAAGCCAAAGAAAATGCAGGATGCAATTGAGTTTGCAACCGAACTGATGGATCAAAAGATCCGTACTTTAGCTGAACATCAAGTAGAAAATAAAAGGAAATTTGAGGACACTTCAAGGAACAACCAAAATCAGTAGTACCCTTTCAAAAGGCATAATGTGGCACGGGACTCTACTGCAGGGCCTGGGGAAAAGAAACCGTACGAAGGATCTAAACCTGTATGCCCTAAATGCAACTACCATCATGATGGACAGTGTGCTCTTAAGTGCACCAACTGCAAAAGGATTGGCCATCTCACCCGGGACTATAGAAGCCAGCTTGTTGCTGCCAACAACCAGAGAGCCCAAGGGGTAAATCAAAGAGTTCTCACTTACTTTGAGTGTGGAGCTTAGGGCCATTTCAAGAGTAATTTCCCGTAGTTAAAGAACAAGAATCAGGGAAATCAAGTTGGGAATGGTAATGATGTGGCAAGGGCTTATGTTGTGGGCACTGCAGGGACAAACCCGAACTCTAATGTTGTCACAGGTACGTTCCTCCTAAACAATCATTATGCTTTGATTTTATATGATACTGGTGCCGATAGGAATTTCGTGTCTACTGCATTTAGTTATTTGATTGATATCATCCCAACTACACTAGACCATGGTTATGACGTCGAGTTAGCTGACGGTAAAATAATTTGGGTTAATACACTTATACGGGGTTGCACTTTGAATTTTCTAAATCATCCATTCAACATTGATTTAATGCCCGTAGAGATTGGTAGTTTTGACGTCATAATTGGCATGGACTGGTTATCAAAATATCATGCTGTAATCGTTTGTGACGAAAAGATCGTTCGTATTCCCTTTGGAGATGAGATCTGAACTGTTCATAGTGACAGAAGCAACAACGAGCATGGGTCTCGATTAAACGTCATCTCGTGCACCAAAACACAAAAGTATTTGCTGAAAGGATGTCATGTCTTTTTGGCATATTTTATCGCAAAGAAGGCTGAAGACACGTCGGAGGAGAAGTGACTTGAAGATGTACCTATTGTTCGAGATTTCCCCGAAGTATTTCCCAAGGACTTTTCGGGTATTCCACCAACCCGACAAGTAGAATTTCAAATCAACTTAGTACCTGGTGTTACACCTGTAGCACGGGCGCCTTCTCGATTGGCTCCGTCCGAGATGAAATAATTGTCGAATCAACTGCAGGAACTTTCCGACAAAGGCTTTATAAGACCCAGTTCCTCACCTTGGGGAGCTCCGGTCTTGTTTGTCAAGAAGAAGGATGGATCATTTTGGATGTGCATCGATTATCGGGAATTGAATAAGCTAACGGTGAAGAACCGTTACCCGCTTCCAAGAATTGACGATTTATTCGATCAACTTCAAGGGTCGAGTGTCTAATCGAAGATTGACTTGAGATCGGGTTATCTCCAACTGAGGGTTCGTGAAGAAGATATCTCGAAGACCGCATTTAGAACTCGATATGGACATTATGAATTTGAAGTTATGCCATTTGGTTTAACTAACGCACCGAGTATTTTTTATGGATCTCATAAATCGGGTATGCAAGTCATACCTGGACAAATTCATGACTCTCTTTATTGACGATATTTTGATATACTCAAAGACCAAGCAAGAGCATCTCAAGTTAATATTTGAATTGCTTAAGAAGGAGGAGTTGTATGCAAAATTTTCTAAGTGTGAATTTTAGATTCCCAAGGTACAGTTCCTCGGACACGTGATTGAAAGTAAGGGCATTCACGTGGATGCCGCCAAGATCGACTCAATTAAAGATTGGGCATCTCCTAAGTCACCAACGAAGATTCGTCAATTTTTAGGTCTTGTCGGTTATTATCAAAGATTCATTGAAGGATTTTCAAAGATCTCCAAATCAATGACCAAGCTAACCTAGAAGAAGGTCAAGTTTGATTGGGGTGACAAACAAGAAGTAGCCTTTCAACTATTGAAAGAGAAGTTGTGCAGTGCACCTATCTTGGCTATACCTGAAGGAGCTAAGAACTTTATTGTTTATTATGATGCTTCGCATAAAGGATTAGGTGTTGTCTTAATGCAAAACAAGAAGGTGATTGCTTATGCATCACGACATCTAAAAATTCATGAGAAGAATTACACGACTCATGACTTGGAGTTAGGAGCAATAGTGTTCGCTATAAAGAATTAGAGGCACTATCTATACAGAACAAAGTATACCATATTTACTGATCACAAAAGTTTGCAACACATCCTTGATCAGAAGGAATTGAACATGATACAACGTCGTTGGTTACAACTACTCAGTGATTACGATTATGAAATTCGTTATCACCCGAGAAAAGCTAATGTAGTGGCTGACGCTTTGAGCAGAAAAGAACGAACTAAGTCATTACGGGTTCGAGCCTTATTGATGACCATTGGCTTAGATCTTCCCAAGCAAATTTTAGAAGCTCAGACTGAGGCAAGAAAACCAGAAAACCTTAGTGCTAAAGATGTGGGAGGTATGCTGATTGAAAATTTAAAGGAATCAGACAACCTGATAACGCTCCAAATATACATAAAATATCCCTAAAAATACATTAAATATATATGTTAAAGCATGAAATATTGCAAAGTTTGCTTGTTTGGTGTGTAATATTTATATCAGGACCAAAAATGAAGAAAAGGACTTCACGTGCAAAAGAATTTCGTTAAATACACTAACGGTCGTTATATGAAGAATCTAGAAGAGAATTTAAGAGGAGTTAATGATTGAAGCCAAAATGCGGTGCACAATTATCTTTGTGCGGTGTACTTCAAGACGAAGTAAATGCTATTTAATTACACACCAAGTGCGGCGCATAATTTTCCCTGTGCGGCGCACTTGTCCTTCAGTTACTCCCAAGTCATAAATGATTGCAATGATTGTGCAACCTTTCACTCCTCAAATTTTAGCAACCGATGCACCACCATCCACAAGTATAAATAGAGCACGAAATTTAGGGTTAGAGGCATCATATTCTTCACTCTAATCATCTATAATCATTTCTCATTAGTTAGTAAGTTTGAATTGTTGAAGAATAAACCTTGTTCTTCATCATATTCCAAGTTTTAGTAGAGGAAAGTACCATTTGATCTTAGAAGGTTGTGTTGAGAAGAAGTTATAGTGTTTATAGTTGAATTTACAAGTTGTTGAAATTATTATTCGAAGGAAACTCTTGAAGAATCAATATATTTTGCTATTGAGTTTGGTATAAACATGTTTCCCTACTTTATTATTATGAATTCTGAATTGTTCATGCTTGTTATGTGTTTTGAATTTATGAATATGGAGTAGTTTAACATGTTTGTTTGGGAATCATGAGGGAATTATGGATTAAACTTGGATGAACTAATGAATTTTGGAAATTGTTAATATGAACTTGATGTTTTTATACCCGGATTCTTTAATAGTCATTTGATCATCATTCTAGCCCGAATATAGGTTGAAAGACTCCGGTTAAATGAATGATTTCCAAGTTATTTGTCTATGACAACTAGATCTTAGCCTTGTGAGGATTGGCTAACAAAATGATTATTAACCCGAGTATAAGAAGGTTTAAGGCTTAACCATATGTCTAACAAACTTGGTTAAGAAAGATTATATTTATTATTTCCAAGCTTGAGTTAAACTTAAAGCATTTTTGTAATCAAAAGTCAAGGCCAAAAGGATTTTTGATTATAATAAATAGACAATCGTTTTAGAAAACTACCCGTTTCTTTAATCGATTATATTCTTGAACCCGTTATCTATCCAAGTTTATCTATTTTTGTTCTCGTTCTCCCAAACAACATCATTTTATATCTTGAAGTACCTTGAAGTCTTTTGTAACACCCCCAAAATGGGTCGCAGCGGAATATGGGTTTGGGAGCGTTACTTCATAATACCATTGCACAAGATATGAGAACGACATTTAAAAGTGTCGTTTAAAACTGATACATTGGATTTAGCAAAGTGTTTGTTACAAAAGCCCGAAGCTATACTTGTTCATTGTTAAATTATACAAAGATTCTAGTTCGAAAACAAAAGTTTTCCCCAAATATGTAATGCAACAAAATCTTTAATGCTATTGACTTCCAAAATAACGACTACCAATGTATCCCTTGTCTTGTACCTCTTTGATCTCTTGAGAAAACATGCTTTAAAACGTCAACAATAATGTTGGTGAATTCATAGGTTTGTAAATTATATGAGTGTAGGACCGCAATTGTTTAGAGTGTGTATTGCATGGTATACAATATCCAAAACAGTAAGTATTGCATGGTATACAATATTCAAAACCGTAAGTGTTGCATGGTATACAATATCCAAAACAGTAACTATTGCATGGTATACAATATCCAAAACAGTAAGTATTGCATGGTGTACAATATCCAAAACAGTAAGTATTGCATGGTATACAATATCTAAAACAGTAAGTATTGCATGGTATGCAATATCCAAAACAGTAAGTATTTCAAAGTTACTTGCATCCTATTGTAAAACAAAGCATGTTCTCACCCCAAAAGCTTGTAAAACAAAATCATGTAAAACGTGGGGCTCTGAACTCACCTCGAGTGGATGAGTCTAACAATGTAAATCAAATGCGTGAAAAATGCGTTAGAAATATGCCCGAGTGCAACCTAATTAATCATAGGTCGTATAAGTACTAATCACATTGGGTAACTACTACCATGTATAATTCTATATAGCTCAATCACCATCTAATCGTTTTAGTGAAATCATATTTATAAAGTTAAAACGTTTATAAATACACCTTTGGTAAAAATGACATAACTTTCATGTTTCAAGTCCGTTTCTTGCGTTTCTTATGTCCATGCTTTTATATTAAGACGAGTTATTGAAATTTGACATTTTCATATCTTTAGTCCTCTGATGAACAGTTATTTTTACTGTTCATACCAGTTATAAACTTATTTTTATAACTTTAATTAACGTAAAACCCGTGATTAAGCAAGACTAAGGTACAACCTCATAAAACAGTGTTGGTACTAACTACCTTTCCATCTGCTAACTCTACTTCATAACTAGTATTTAAAGCGGTTGGGGCAATATCAATAAAAGGTTTAAACGCAAAAGATACAAAACTCTTCTTAGCACCAGAATCAAAGAGGATACAAGCGTAGTGATCATTAAGAAAAAACGTACCCGTGACCACATTCGGATTCTGCTATGGATTTTCAACCACCACGTAAGCTCTCCCATGAGCTCCCTCATTTGGTTGGTTCATTCCTTTTGGACACTTGTCCTTGGAATGTCCTTTTTCACCACATTCATAACATGTCATATCCTGCAGACGGTTAACTCCTGCACCTGGAACCCTAACCCTACAATCTTTCTCCCGATGACCGGTTCTTTGGTACTTCTGACACTTTGGAGGGCATTGCCCATTGTGGTGAGAGTTGCAACAGTTGCATCTTGGTAGATTCCCAGCATAACCCTTATTTTCAGTTGGGGCTGCAGCATAGGCCCTGGCAGTTTCCTGCCTCCTGTTTTGTTGTTGGTAATAGTTATTGTTTCGGTTGCGGTTGTTGTTGTTGTTGTTGTTGTTGTTGTTGTTTCTTTGGTGGTCTTCCCACTTCCTTTTATTGCTTTCACCAATTCTGGTAGCCCTACCCTGGGCTGCTTGCTCAACCAGTTCACGGGCCATGTTGATGGCATCAGGTAGAGTTGCAGGCTTTGAAGAAGTGACATTTCCTTTGATTCTTTTAGGAAAACCACAAACATACTTCTCAATCTTCTTCTTTTTAGTGGGCACCAATTAAGGACATGTTAGGATTATGAAAAAGACTCGGTCACCCCGTGTATAATCTAGAATAGCATAGCTCGTAGTCTAATTGTAAGCGTATGACTAATAGTATTGGGCCGGGCCTTTAGCCTACTTGGAAGCCCATTGGGGCATAAACACTCATGTATATAAACCCTTTTCCAGCCATGGGAAGGGGTTGGTTGTTCATTTTATGATAATACTTTGTCTTGAATTTTCTCTCTCTAGAAATATCACTTTCTCTCTTTAAGATTAAGTAGCCAACCCATCATCTCTTGCTTGTGTTATGATATCCAATATACTACATTTACTGCCTTGAAGACAATCATAAATGTAGCCGTACCAATCAATATCAGAAATTACACAATCTTCGCGAAGGCGTCTAACCACATCCAAACAAATCTGACCCTTCAACCCAGCATCCTTACCCATCATGTTGGTAAACAACGTAAGAAAGTTAACTTTGAAAAGAAAGTCAATTTCTTGAGCAGCAACCAACTTGGAAGCAATATCATTAACTCGGATTTGCTTCAATTCTGTAAGGTAAAATTGACCAACCCATAACCTTACAAACTCATGGTTAGCTTCTCTTTCATCCAAGTCAAATAAAGAATAACCGCCAACAGGAACACCTAAAATCCCATGAATTTTTGAATGGGTTACCTCAATTATCGCCACCATCCAAGCTCAACATGTAAGTTTCTGGATTGAAGTTGGACACAACAAACCTTCCAACTTCGATAGGAGTTGATCTATGGAAATATTGTGTAATGAACTAAACCCTATTCCGGACAAAAAGCTTAAAATATCAACTCTTGAGTTGTCCTTGCACGAAAAGTCAGAAAACTAGAAAGATACTCTTCTTGTGCAGCTTCTTCAGGCGTCAGCTTTTTCTCTTTTTTCTTACCTTTCTTCGGGACACTCTCCTCGTCAGATGCTTCTTTCTTGACCTTCTTTGTTAATTTTTTCTTACCTTTCTTCGGGACACTCTCCTCATCAGATTCTTGTTTCTTGACCTTCTTTTCCAATTTACTTATTAGTAGCTTAATATTTTCTGTATCAATAGACGAAGAAGAATCTGAACAATCTGAACCACTCCTCTTTCTCTTCAAACCAGCCTTAAT
>BQNB010190674.1:0-11760 GCA_026074375.1 Tanacetum coccineum | reverse complement strand
CGTATTCTGCAAAAGAACATTTAACAAAGAGGACAAACATTGCAGAGAAACGAAGTTAGAGAGAACGTTATCATTGATAAAAGTCATGTAACTGCACAATTGATTAAAACTGTTGTAACTTTGGTTTGATTAAAATCTACTAATTATCCAACAGGTTCAATTACTTGTTAACTAAGCCCGGATAGGTTTTTAGAAAAGCAACTAGGTCATTCGAATGGGCCTTGATAGATTATTGGGCACAAATGGGTCAAAATATGAAATTTAGCCCAAACCGCCGCTAGGCAGAATGCCAACTCGCCGTTAGGAGAATTGAGCAAACCGCCGCGAATATTCGACCAAACCGCCGAGAGACGGCGGTTTACCTGTTGGATTAAAATAATAGAAAAAATTATGGCAACCCGCTGTTTTGACAACCCGCTGTTAGACAACCCGCCATAAGGCAACCCGCTGTTTAGGCAACTCGCTGTTGTCAACCCGCCGTTAGGCAACTCGCTGTTGTCAACCCGCCGTATGACAACTCGCTGTTGTCAAACCGCCGTTTAGGCAACTCGCTGTAGTCAACCCGCTGGTTTGTCAACCCGCCGTTAAAGCAACCCGCTGTAGTCAACCCGCTGGTTTGTCAACCCGCCGTTAAAGCAACTCGCTGTAGTCAACCCGCTGGTTTGTCAACCCGCCGTTAAAGCAACCGGCGGGTTGAGTAATTTTATTAATAAATAATAAAATAACCAACTCGCCGTTAAGAAAAACACGCAACTCGCCATTCGGGCCGGTTTCTTAAGATTCAAACCCCGCACCTCTTATTTCAATACTAATCACATCCTAAGGCATTCCTATGCTATAGATATACATTGCTACCATTCTTTACATCAAACACACATATATCTACTTTTTACACTACAACCCGCCGGTAAGAATCAAGGGCAACTCATTCACTAATGTTTGAGATATAAAACCACACATCAAAACACATTAATATATGCCTTATGAACACTTCCCAGCAACTAGATCACACCCTACAACACTACATTGGTGTACTTGACTTAAAACGACCCTAGATCTATTTTTCTACACTTTTTAATGTGTTTTCATTCGATTCCTTTGATATACACACAACATAATTGATATAGATTAAGGATCGATGATTACCTTTGCACGAAACACACTAAATCAGCGACTTGAAGTTTGGTTCTTGGCGGCGAGTTGCGTGAAAGAGAGAGAGAGTGTTTGCTCGCCGCCCTTTTATACTCCTAAGTTACATACTTGGCAAATTTGGTCCCTTTGGTTTCCATCTTCTTTTATTTCTTGTTTTAAGTATTTCTAAGGCATTTCTAAGATTAGGCAATTGGCCAACTTAGTCTATTGGTAATAAGGCTAGGAAACAAAAGAGCAAATGCTTTTTACACCCTAAACATTACAACAATAGATAACTTTGGACCTTTTGAGTTAAAATTAATTAACTCCCCTTCAAATATTACCCTTATACTACAACAACCATTTAAAGATTAACTTTTATAGAAAAAAAAAAGGGGGGAGGGGCATCCCACAGTCTTTTAATAACACCTTAGATTTTTCACATTCACTCTCCCCCTCAAACAACGACCCGGTTTTCTATTGAAAGAGCGTAGTCGTTGATTGAGATGAAAAGATCAGGTGAACAGCTCCACCACTACCATTTGTATTACTATACTCCCATAAAGCAGGATATAAATAATCCATGCCCAGACTTAAACTGGGTTGCAATTTGAAAGTAATTGCAAGCTTTTTAGTAATCCAAATGACTTAAAATTTTCTAAGCATTTTATAGACTTCCTTTTTTTTTAAGTACAAAGGATACACAAAGCATTTGTTTACATCCATCCTCTCCTTCTTGAAGACGTTTATAGTATCAGGGTTAAACTCTTCCATGCCTAGGCATGGAAGAAAGAAATCGAACCGTTCCTTGGCAATGCTTTGGTGAGGATGTCTGCAAGTTTGATATCGTTTCCACGAAGTATATTTTTCAACCACTCTATTGTTCCATTTGCTCTCGGATGAAATGGTGCCGTATTCAATGTGTTTAGAGCGAGAGTGCTGGACGTTGTTACAGCAAAGAGCAATAGCACTTTTGTTATCACAGTAACATAGGAATTTTATTAAGTCAATCCGTAGTCCTTAGAGCTGGGTTCAAGCATCCAAAGATTGAGCACACATCCGAGCGATGGCGATGTAATCCAAGCCTTGTCGTTGATAGTTTGCCGTGCTTCGTTGCTTTCTTTGAGGACCAGCTAACCAATCTATCTCCAAGAAACTAAGCACTTCCCGACGTACTCCTTCTTGAATCTTGACATCCCGCATGATCAGCATCTGCATAAGCTGATTTGCGTGTGAATAGCGTTGGATCCACGGCACCCTTGAAGAAATTGTTGGCCAACAAGAACTTTGAGAGTGTGTCATACCACGCCCTTGGTGCTTGCTTTAGCCCATAAAGAGCTTTCTTCAGACGATAGACGTGAGTAGGGTTTTCCTGGTCTTCAAATCCTTCAGGTTGACTGACAAAGACTTCTTCTTGAAGATCACCATTCAGAAAGGCAGTTTGACACCATCTGGGTAATATCATGTTCTTGTTGCCGCATTGGAAATGAATATTCTGATGGCCTCTATCCGTGCAACTGGAGCAAACGATTCTTCAAAATCAATACCTTCCTCCTGACGATATCCCTTTGCAACTAACCGAGCTTTGTTTTTCAATACATCACCATATTCATCAAGCTTTACTTTGTAGATCCACTTGAGAGCGATAACCATAACATAGATTGGGGAGGTATAAATCCCATATTTCAAGTCGATCAAATTCGTGAATTCACTGCATGCTTGAAACCAACAGTCTTCTAACACCCATTTTGAAGTTCTTAGGTCCGACTTTGGACATTTCAGTATGGAAAACAGCACACAAAGCATCGATGGCTAACTGTTTTCTGGTAGACACAGACGAGAGGGATGCCAACGATGTTAGCTATAGGATGATCTTTGGTCCATCTTCCTAGATGATTAGTGGGTAATTAACTTGGTAGGTTCTGCTGAAATTAACATTCCTAGTGAATGATTGTGCCGCACCTGGATCTCTAGTTACAAGTTATGAAGATGAAGAACAACTTGATTGATTGGGGTGTCCCCTTCATAAGTGGGTCTTTCTGCTATTTTCTTGATGTGGACTGGATGATGTATATCGGATTGTTACGATGAAGCATTTTTTCTTTGTCGATGGTGCGTCTTGACAACCGTTGAGACAAAGATGTACTTGTGGTATACAACTAGAAGCGGTAATTTCAGTAGCAGAAGGTACTGGTTCATTGACTCGAGATTGTTCAAGGTGTTCATCAAACATTGGTTGAAATAACATCTCCAGCTCTTTATCGGTTGGAGCGAGCCCTGATTTGAGTTGTCCAAGGGTCATCATGATAGGCTCGAGTCCTGAACTATGCGTACAGAGCCATTGACTGATGCATCTCATCGAATGTGACGTGAATCGTTTCCATTAATCGACGAGTTCTCTTGTTGTAGATTCTATAACCTTTCTGCTAGGACATACCCAACGAAAATCCCAATTCGGCTTTGGCTGAAATTTTCCTAGATTTTCATGCTTTCCATTTGTAGGATAGCACAGAGCACAAATACTCAGAAGAATTAAGAACAGGCTTCTTTATCATGCACAACTCATAAGGGTTTTGGTTATGACGAGTAATAATTAGTGACGGTTCTGGTGTAACAGGCAGTGGCACACTTTTGGCCTATAGAAACGATGGGACTTTCGAAATATCATCATGTACGTGCTGCTTCCACCAGTGTACGATTACGTCTTTCAACAATGCGTTTTTGTGAGAGTGTCTCGGAACATACTTTTTGATGAAATATGCTAACCGCCCTTCATAGTAATTCATACATAACTAGGTTGACGAATTCGTTCGTATACCATGCGGATAAATCAGACCTGTTTGTTGAGGCCAACCTGTATTTGCTTAAGAAAGTTGGTGACAAACTCTGGAGTTTCATCCTTTGACCTCAAGAACTTTACCCATGTGAATCTTGAATAGTCATCTACGATGACTAAGATGTATTTCTTCCCTTTAATACTCTGGACTCTCATTGGACCACACAGATCCATGTGAAGGGTATGAAGAACTTCCATATTTGTATTTTCAGATTTTGGGCCTATGGAGAACTTCTTGCTTTTTCAAGTACAGGCTGAGCAAAGATGGATCTTTTTTCAAACTCCTTCGAAGGTAGACCTCTAACCAGATCTTTTCGAGCAAGATAATTTATCGTGCCGAAGTTTAAATGGTTTAAACGACGATGCCACAACCATGATTTGGACTTGGAAGCTTTGGACAGTAACATATCGGAGAAGATCTTCATGCATTTCATCATCGATATCGGTACTAAACAATTGTGCCACAACTACTATAAGGATATATGTACCCTTAATATCACGAACAAAGCAAGTATGCTTTCTGAAGGCCACTTTAAGATCAGAATTACAAAATTACCCTACAGAGAATAGATTGTGTCCAAGTCCCTCCACGTAGTATACTCTTGAGATCACGCTGTCACCTATAACATAATCTCCATAACCCATGATATCTCCTAAGTGATCATTCCCGAATCTGACTGACCCGATGATCTTTTCTACAAAATTCATGAGCTTTGAACGATTCCCTGTCATATGTTTTGAACAGCCTGAGTCCAGATACCAAAGCATGACCTATATGACCTGCATTTGAAAACAGTCGAGTTTGGAGAGTTTGGACTTTCGGTTCCCCAATTTTTGTTGGGGTCCTGTTGGTTAGCATATAGAGTAGAACATTTCACAGAAAGCTTGGTCAAATGGCAAATTTCGCCTAAGGCAAATTTCTTTCCTGTGGTCTCATTGAAACCACAATCAAGTTTCCTAAGGTGATTTCGTTCCTGTAGGTCTCCCTTGATAACCAATATCTATAATAGTTTTCCCGTAGCTTTCCAACACGCTTGGTCTTGTCAAACTGTTTCAGACAGTCTGCCTTTTTTTTTTTTTTTTTTTTTTTTTTTATTGGTTTCCAGATCTAGCTTGGTCTTGTTCAAGACATTCTAACGGTGGGGGTAGCATCACAGAATTCAAATATTAACAACACACATTTTCATGACTTGTCGAGTTACACGTTGTTACAAGCTTTGCCCACAATTCAGAATTCAAATTAAGTAAACACGCTAGAGCTAATGCTAGAAGTTTACACCGATTCACTTTTGTCCTAAACAACTTATTTGTCCAAAGGACGTACTTCTACTGTCCTTCTTATTCTCCTTCTTAGCAGTCAGGAATCCTATTTTTCTTGTATTGCTTCTAGGCGATTGATCCGCTTGCTTCAGTGGAATCGTTTACTCCTGTAGAT
Organism: Tanacetum coccineum; assembly: GCA_026074375.1. NCBI lineage: Eukaryota > Viridiplantae > Streptophyta > Magnoliopsida > Asterales > Asteraceae > Tanacetum > Tanacetum coccineum. The sequence goes on along the minus strand of BQNB010190674.1, from coordinate 6,358 downwards.
GGCAGTCACATGGGCTATTAGTCGTTGAACTCTCTGGTTAACTTTGTGTTTTCCCTGTGTGTTGCTAGAAGAAGTTCTGTTTATTCACTAAACTAACTTGCTTTTTCTAGTAACAGTAAGGGATCCTGTTTATCTCTTTTATTGAAACTTTTGGGCAAGTGCCAAGTACACATTCTAACAATTCCAGAGATAACTAAGTGATTGGCAAGCATAGTTAAGTTGAATTATTCCAGTGGTTTAACTACTCTAGCCTTCCTCTACAATTCCCTAACCATTTCTACACTCTCCTTAAAGATGGCTGATATAGTTTTAAATGAGACTTCCTATTGTTCTTAAGGGGATGAGGGATGGGTTTAACGTCAATGGCATACATGCCAGGAGCAAGAACTTTTGGTTTGACATAGTCACTAGTGAAACAAGGCTCTTTGCTTCGCAATTGAGCTTTTAGACTCTCAATCTCATTCAACATGGTAGACGTCTTTTCACTTGTGTGAGCACGCGTGATCTTAATTGAGTCATACAATTCCTTGTAATGTTGTTTGACCTTTTCTAGTTCTACTCTATCGCAATCATTTTGTTCAATAAGAGCAGTGACATCTATAGCATTATTAATGGCTCACGACTTCTGTCATTCAAATTAGCGACAGATCTATCAGTGTCAAATCACAAGCATTTAATATATCTTTTTCTGAATCTGATGTCGAGTTCTTGATCTTAAAGAATGAGTTAAAATCAGGAGCTTCCTGTGATGCTTGTGAGTTTTTATTATCAAAACTTTCTTGAAGATGTTGATACTTTAATTGCAAATTTAGGTATTCCCTTTCAAGTTTTGAAATAAGTTTTGACTCATCATGAACTTTAGACATGTCAGCTTCAAGATCTAGACAACGTGATTTTTCCACATCATACAGCAGTTGAGTCGACAAACAATTAACAATCAGATTCTCATTTTCAATGAGAAGGTTTTTCTTTTCAATTTCAACACATTGCTTGTCTACAGTATTCTTTTCCCACTTCGTATATTACATTAGAGCAAAAATTTCTTTCATTCTTAACTTCTTTAAAAGAGGGCTGTTTGTACCCAACAAATGTTCTTTAAGAGTTTTGAAAAATGCGAATAAATCAGTGAGGTAACATCTCTTTTTGTTTGCTCAAAAACCTCTTACACCCTCTGTATACCTGATGGTGTGATTCTAGTTTTTGCAAGTTTTTAGTCAAATTCCGTAACAAGTTGTTGTGTACATAAAAGAATAATTTTCACCTGACTTTAGTTGGAAGAATTCTGGGGAACAAGCTTGACAGAGTATTGGGTGGATACACTGTCAATGCTGAAATTGTTTTGGAGCTAAGTCCTCACTTTTTCCCTGTTGTTGTCATCTATAGACCAAAATATCTGATCTGGGGTCAGATTTCTAATGGGAGCAAAAGTTGCAAGAAATCTTCTTTCGAGTAACGGGGGGGGGGGGGGGGGGCAATCCTAACTTTATTTTGCCACACATAGAGGCTTTGCATTTTCAACAACCATTTTATCTAGTTACTCAGCTAACTCACGCGTATCTCTGAGTCATGTAAATGACAGTGGGTGTATGATTGTAGTGACAAGTACACATGACGCATTTATACAAGCAGACTGAGCTTGCTTGTACGACTGACATACGGGATTTTTATAGCCTATTGCCAACCTGTCTTTTCATCATAAAATAATTTGGTTTACACAACATGTGAACTGTTTGAACAGACTGGTCCCTGTTTGTTATAATCAATCTTCAATCTTACTTTAGCTTTTTAAGTCCAAAACTCTTCAAGGAATTTGTCTTCTTATGTTTTAAATCCTTTTTTCAAAAATGTTACTTCTTCTGCCTTTGACATAATAATGGTACTGTAGAACTAAGGAGTATTTGTCTGAAGAAGTCAAATTTTAAGACGTTTCTTTCTATTTCGTCTGAGATAATAATTCTCATTATGTTCATCAATTATTTCGTTCTCTATCAGTTTATTCAAACTTTGCCCGTTTTCCCATATTCCCTCGACCAGTTCTTATATCTCGCAAATTCAGAGGTTACGAGTCTTCATTACCATGTCTTGGCTATTGCTAATCTACTTTGTACACCCTGTTCATGCATTTCATCGAGAATTGACATCAATGCATCATTTCGTACAGAAGATACATCTCTTTGAATAACATGATCTTTGTTGTCTTCCATATACTGATCATACAGAATAGTATTACTATTACTCGTAAAAAAAAAAAAAAAAAAAAAAAAAAAATAAAAAAAAAAAAAGAAAAAATAGTTAGTAATAGGATCCCACAACGTATTTGGGTTGTTCATCGGTTTGCATCACCGTGAACTTCATGATACTCCATCTAATGGATTTTACAAAGGTATCATGATCATCGTACCTCAGAAGGAGTATTTTGAGTCCATATGATTGTCCCGGCTTCATCGTAGATTAGATCTTCCAATGTAGATTTGTCATGAACATGGTCTGTGTGATGGGACCCTCGTCAACATCAGAGTCGAATGCATCACATTCATCAGCTTCAAATACATGGTCCACATTGAGTGTCAAATCACTCTCGGGTGAATTATTCACATTATCATCTACGTTGGTAACCTGTTCTCCTACAAGAAACAACGACTGTTCTTCATCCAGTACTGTACCACTCTCCTGGGCTTGCATTAGTAGCATCTGTTCTTGAAGTTAGTCTGAATCTTAAAGTCGGTTTTTATTTTTTTTTTGCTTTGGCCTTGGACATTCTCGTGCTATGTGCCCTAGTCCGTTACAGTTGTAGCACTTGATGGGTTTAGCTTGACCATGATTGATTTAAAGCCTCCTTGCTGCTCAAGTGGGATGTGAACAACATAAAGGACCCCACTACACCAAAGATTTCCCACTTAAATAAGAAGGTAAAACCCTCGAAGAAGCTTACTACACTTAATTTGGTGGACCTTTCCAAGGAGGGGGATATAGAGCAGAAGCTCTGGGATTCTACCAGAGGAACAATGCAAACCCTTTGTATCAAGAACGAAGAAAATCTATGGAAGAGACCCTGAGAAAGTTTATGAGTGAATCAGCAAAAAGACATAAAAAAAATCCAACATGATTAAAGAAACCCGAGCTTCTACAGATGCTGCCATCAGGATCCAAGGAGCTTCAATTAAAACATTAGAGATTAAAATCGGGAAAATAAGTAAGGTACTACAAGAAATAGGATTTGGAAGCCTACCTAGCTCTACTGAAGCTAACTTGAGAGATCATGTCAAGTCGATCTCGACTATTGAAGCTGATACAAACCTAATACCTCGTATTGGATCACCCCAATACATTGTATCTACCCCATAGAACAAAAGACTAATGTTCGAGTCAAGATAAATGACAATTCTGTTTCCATGTCATTTGAATGATTACTACAGTGATGAAAAGAAGGGATCGTATGGACCGCAATTCTCGGAAGCTTACTCATATGAAGCTTCACATATCGATAATTCCATACCCAGAAAAGAGAAAGACCCAGGAAGTTTCACTTTACCTTGCTATATTAATAATGTTTGCCTTGATAATGCCCTTGCTGACTTAGGAGCTAGCATAAGTGTCATGCCTCTCTCGACCTACCTTAACTTAGGTTTAAGAAAATTAGCTCACACTAAGTTGACAGTTGAATTAGCAGATAAGATTGTGAAATATCCAAAAGGAATTGCTGAAAACATGCTAGTAGGTATTGGTAAATTTGTTTTCCCCTTAGACTTTATAATTCTTGATATGCCCAAGGATGTCAAAGTGCCCTTGATCCTTAGAAGACCATTTTTGTCTACCACTTAAGCTAAAATTGATGTATTCAAAAGAAAGATTACTTTGAAGGTTGAGGATGAGAAAATTATTTTTACAAGTATGAAACCTGCTAGTAGTTTGATTAAGAGGGTCTACATGTTATGCTTAAGAGAAAGAATGGAAATCGATTTAGAAGCTAGGCTAATGAGAGAGACTTTGGTTTTAAATAGATCATTAGACCCTTTATATGGAGATTACATCAAATTGAACGATCTTAATGTACCATTAGAACTTAGGAGAAATCAAGTTGATGATTTGATGCCCACCATTGAGGAAGGTGAGGTAATTGATGAGCCCATGATTGACATAGTCAAGATTAGGAATAATGAAAGTTTTGACGAGTACCCTAGTTTTTGTGACTTTGACCAGAAGATCCATATTGATTGTGCCTACAACTTAAGATTTTTGTTCATGATAGGTTTCGAGCATGTAAATGCTAATTTTTTCCCAATTTTGTCCATTAATGTGATGTCTAGGGAGTTTTGTAATTCTATAATAAAGGACAAAGTTAAATACAAAGGAAAGAACATAGTCGAAGCTTTTATGAATGTACCTATTTTTGTCAGAAATTTTTCTGTTGTTTGTAGTAGTGTAAAATATGGATGGCTACCGAGATCAAGACATGGGAGATATCATTCTTGGAGAACCATTCTATAAAGCTTCATGTGTGGAAGCAAGAAGGTTTGATGGGATAATCACTATCCATAATGGTAATGATTACATGACTTACCAAATGGTGTGATCATATCCAAGGTTTAAACATCTATCCAATGCCCAATGCAACAAGATCAAGCCGTTACTAACGGTGAGTTTGCACGATAAGCTGAATGAAATCTCACATCTGTACTAAAAGCTCAAAGGTTTCTACAAGGGGGTCTTGAACTTAGGACCTGAATATGTCCGAGATGCGAAGATGGAAGAATGGCTTACACGCAGGCACGTTAGCGTGCATGAAATGAAGTAAAGAAAGCTGAAGAAAAAGTCTAACTTAAAGACTAGTTGAAAGAAAAGTGCTTCCCGGGAGACAATCTGGATTGTTATTTATTTTTATCGAGTCTGTCTTCCCAGACATCAATACGGCATATCTGGCCCATACCATATGACGTATTGAATGTTTGGACGTTATCAGTCCTTTATTTTATGCACTTTAAAAACAGTATTGTCAGTTCTGTCTATACAGCTTATTCATGCACATGATATGGCGTATTCGGCAAACTGACTTGTATTTAGATACTTTATACAGGTTTCTGTATACGGCGTATTCCAGTTTATGGATACGGAGTATCGGTCTCATGTACAGTTTGTTTTGTTTATTTAATTAACCGTAGGTATCGATAGGATTTTGCATGTTTTTCCTATATTTTACACAGGACCTTGCTACAAAGAAATCGACAAAGTTGGTGAAGTAACGATCATCTAGAATCATGTGTTTGTTGTAGTCATCCAGACGCATTTACAACTCACATTCTTGCTCATAAACTCAACTTGGAGAATCTACCGAGCAAAATATCAGGGGAGTTTGTCATTCTAATTCTTTTAATTCCTATTTTTAATGTTTATCTATACAACGAGGACATTGTGTAATTCAAGTGGGGGGATGGGAATTAGAATGCATACTTGTCTAATTTTTCATATTAAAATGCTTAAATAATCTTAAATTAAATTTTTTTTCAAGCATACTTTTGTGAAATTACTTGTTACATAACCCGCACACAATAACCCTTATTAGTTATTGTGAGGATTTAACCTTATCAGTGGAAAAATTCTTTCTTTATTCAAAAAAATTTTGAAAGGAAAAACCGGACAAATTTCCCCTTTTGTTTTCTTCTTGTTCTTTGCCATAACGCCCATTTCTAAATGTTTACCAAAATTCCATAAAATATGAGTGTGCCGGTGATGTTGTAGACTTTAGAACTTGGCTTGCTATATCTATTCGAGACCACAATAAGGAGTACTATGGATTTAGATAGAGTAACTTGTTTCAATTGGTAAATTTCTAGGATTACACCCAAAAAGCCTATACATGTTGTTTTCTTAACTAACTACACTGGTTAGTTAAATCCCATATAAACCCTTTGTTTACTATCATTTTAAGAGTAAGATACCCCTAGAAAAACAAATAGAACCAATCCTTTAGGAATAACACCAACTATTTATTTCGTTAAACCTTTACATCTTAGCCTACCCTATTAGATTAAGTCTATTTATCAGTTGCTAGTTGCTTAAAGTGTAAAGTATGTATTTCCCGAGTCTTGTGTCATTTTCTATCTTTGGTACGGTTGGGAAGAAATTTGCACATTGCAAATAAAAATGTATAAAGTAGTCAAAACTCATGTATTTTTACTACCATCGCAATTATTGGTACGTCAAAAGAATAAAGAATCATGGAGAAAATTATCCGAAGTTATTATGATCGTGAAGATGGTAAAATTACACCGAGATTTGTAGTTAGTGTTAAAAAATGAAAAGATTAGAAAAATAGCAACAATAAATAAGAGGAAAGTTTGAGGATAATCGTTTCGCAAAA
>BQNB010190673.1:0-11760 GCA_026074375.1 Tanacetum coccineum | reverse complement strand
AAATACATTTAGGCATTCCCGGAAGCACCAAAACCTTTCTACGCTTCAACAAATACCCACTTTTATACCCAATACTCAAAAATCACCAAAATATATCATACATATCAATCCACGCCCGAATTTGGTGATAAATATCCAAGCAATGTCATGAAAATCTATCAACTTGCAATGTACTACACCTTTTAATTAAACCATGAGTCTTTTGCAAGCAAAGCCCATACCTAGACCAAGACTTCCACTAGGAAAAATGACCAACTCTTCCTTGTTTTCTCTATCATGTATATTATAAACCAAGTCTTATTACATCTAGCCTACAAGAAAGTAATATAAGGAAAGTAACTAGCAACTAGAACACATACATCTCATTTGTATAAGTGTAAAACACAAAATCTCTCCCTTTTTCTTCTTTGAAGCCCACGGCTCAAAAACCCCCAATATAACAATCCATAGCTTGATTTTCTAAGACTATACAAGCACTCATACATCATTCCTATGATAACCTAAGGTGTTTGCAAGGGTTGGCTAAATGTTTACAAGTATCTAAACAAGAAAAGCAAGAATAGGGTTTTGGCTTGAATTAGGGTTTTCAAGAGTTGCAAGCTAGGGTTTCATTGCTAAACAAGTATGTAGATCTTGTTTTTCATCACCACACATCATATTAAGGTTACCTAAAACCCTTTATGTCTTTATATTTATCATTTTATGTGTTTATATGTTCTATTTAGCAATATCACCATTAGGATACTTTTAAACATGTAAAACATATTGTTACTTGTGGTTATGATCTTGTACATTTTTACATATGTTATGAGGTTGATAATGTCATGAAATAATGGATATATAAGTATTGTAACATGTTGGTTAAGTGTAAACATGTATATGTACAAATTAGGGTTTTAAGGTTTACTTAAGAAAGTTGTGATTAAAAGTATCATTATGGACTTGTTAACTTGGATATTTGGACAAGATATGGGTTAATGGACTTTATTATATGTAAGACATAAGCTATAAGTGTTGTAAAGTATTTGTAACAAGGTGTTGAAGTTTAAAAGTATAAAATCAAGCTTAAAACAAATTTTTTAAAACAAACTTCAAAACCTACTTTTTGGGAAGAAAATTAAATTGTCTATATTATGTTTTATAAAGATAGTACGCCTCATTATGATTCCAAAATGATAAGAAACTCGAAAAACTGATTTATAAGAAAAAAAATACGACGATTTCAAGTTTACGTTAATACTGGGTTTTATAAAATAAATTTTATAAAAAGTTACTGTTCATCAGAGACTTTTATTTTTTAAAACATCATTAACATGATAGAACTTTTAAAAACGAAGACGTGCTCGAAAGAATCGCTAAAAACGGAGCTATAACGAATAAAATACGACGTTTACGAGTTTACGATAACTAAAACTATAAAAATAAATATATAACTGTTATGAACAGTAAAAATTACTATTCATCAGAAAAACTCAAATTTTGAAAATGTTATATTTTGATAACTCGTCTTAATGCGAAGGCGTGGACGTAAGAAACACGCGAAACGAATTAGAAATGAGAAAGTTACGCCATTTTTACTAAAGAATACTTATAAACGTCTTTACTTTATAAATGTGATTTCACTAAAACGATTAGACGGTGATTTAGCTATATAGAATTATTTGTGGTATTAGTTAATCAATGTGCTATATTACTAGGGAGTTTCATAATGAGGCCTCTTCGGGGTGGCGTATCGACGAATTGTTAGATTTACGATTTAAAGTGTCCTAGCTCCTCATACGTCACTACATGACCTCTTAATTATGATAGCCTGAACGATTGTACCGAACACGTTCGCTTAGGATTTACGATTTTATATGTGTCCAAGCTCATCTACGTCACTACATGTACCTCGTTAATTTTATGATAGCTCGGTCAAGATAGTTTTGATTATACTATATTGAATTGATGTCTATTGCCATAAGTGCTGCAGTACCTTTGTTCGGCCCTATAGTAACTCACGAGGTTTGAATTACGTCATCAGCCAGTGACGCATTTTCCCATTGTTTTTGGATCATCAATAACTCGTGGTGAGTTCATAGCCTCCATTCTTTAACTACTTAATTGTTTTACAAATCTCTTTCGGGTAGTTCGTCGAATTACTTGGATTGTTTTACTATTGGACACATGTTTTTTTCTAAGTGTTTTAAAAAGTGTTTACAAAGTGTTATGCTTAATTACAAGTTTAAACAAAATGCCTCGATTGTTATTGCCTAAGTTTACCGTATCTGACGTTGGGGATCAGTCCCTTTTTCATACATGAAACCGTTAATTGCTATTGTAGTAGCGCGAGACCTGTCCTCAACTCTAACACACCCTATCCCCCCTAACTATTCCACACAGTGTTGTGGAATAAGACTTCGGGACTGACATATAATCTCCCAACATTTCATTGAGTAATAGGTTTGTATCAGAGGGCATTTTTAAGCATTGTGAGGTGTTAGGTTGTTGGCAAGCAATCCTCATTTTACGTTTAGGGCACAATTATCTTGTTAGGCTTCCCGGAGGTTCATTAGCTTAGTGCAATAATAAACATTTTGGTTTCTGAATGTGATTCAGAGGTCTATTATTACTGCGTCCTTCGTGGTCACCACTTTTACCGATTAAAACCTATGATTTCACAATCCTCTCATTGTCGTTGACTTTTTGCATTCGTAATTTTCACCGGTCTTCATAGTGTCCAAATGACCATCACTTCCCAACCATTCCGCCCAAGAGATTGTGTCGGTGAACGTGGCGGATATCAATGAAGATGGCATTTCATATGTTTATCTATAATTCTATGCCAAACTCTTTATTATCTTTAAAAGACCTTAAGTCAGCTTTTGGTATTATTGATGTTTTGGTTTATTTAATACAATGTATGTGAATTGTTTATGAACTTTTAAACAAATTTGGGATCCTAATGTATGAACTCTACTGAATTAGTTTGCTATCCGCCATATCAAATTAAATGATATCTTATCTATAAAACTTTGTCATTTTATGGTCGTTTCCTTTATCTTGTTTGTTGTACTTGACGTAACAACCCCATGTTACCAACTTCGATACATAGTTCGATTTTGTGGGTGTTACCACTTTTTAATGGACCTTTTCTGTTTTTGTTTGACTGTTCGAGAGGGTCAATAGTTAATGGGGGATTAGATTATTTATTTTCGGGTTTGTTTAATTTAACATTGCGTGTCGGGTCAAGAACAGCCTTAGGGTGGCGAGATTTTTTAGGTGTGCTTTTAACTCTTATGGTGTGTACCTCGTTTTAATAATATTTTTTGGTTAACAGAACCACTAACAATACACTATAAAATACAAGATAATAAGTGAGAAACATAAAAATTCTCGAAAAAGAACATGCAGATACAAAGTAACTGCAAAACAGCTCGAAGAAATGAATGAAGAAACGAACAAGCCAAAAATAAAAAAGCATAGAGAGTACCTAATAAACACTCAGTCGCGCTACACATCACCCGAAATTAAGACCAACATACGACACACGAACCGTAGTGTGATACTACAAACCCTCATCACCCTCTCCCCACTAAACCCACACTCTCTCCACCTCTCTTCGCTTTAAAAAGCTAAAATATGCTTACTTATATCTGCAATATGTTTGTTTTGTATTTTTTATGTCTTGCAACCGGTATAAATGATTGGTAACGGAGCAAAAAAGGGTATATTACGGGTTGTCGCGATCAAGAGTGCTTATTATCTCAAAACTCTAGACGCAAAGTCGTGAAAAGTTCAGAGATTGCCCATTAGAAAGAGCACGAGATTCCGAGTCATCGGTGCCCTCGAATTTTATTTGGGCCAGCACGTTAGCCCATTTTATTGGGTAGTGGCACTAGCCACAAGCTAGCACCAAGCCCAAAATATATTAAATTCTTTTATATTTTGGAACTGATGACATAGGCATGACATTGGTCACATGGCTTCTAAATAACTTCATCAACATTCAACCGTGGGGGGAGACACTTTCAATTGAAATGGTTCAAATCGGATAGAGGGACAAGTGCGTCGGTTTCTTGTTTATATAATCTCTCAAGTTTTCAAATTGGCATTTCACTTCTGTTTAAATCCAAATATTCAATAAAAAAACAAGGCTCAAATTGCAGCGTTATGATTTAAGCAAATGGATAGTCCACGTGTCAGCTTGTCAGAGGCACCTGGATCCATTTTACAAAGATCTTGATCCGAGGTCACTCAGCTGGAGGATGCTTTTTGTTTGGTTATCATTTCGTAATCATTGGGCAAATTTAGTTTTCACCCCTACGCCACATTAAAAAGTTTAAGCTCTACCCTTAAGTTGTGGGGCGCACGAGGGGGAGAGGAGATTAGCCACCATATACCCTCCCTCCCACTACAATACCTTTTTTTTTTTCCTTTTTTATTTTCTTTTTTAGTTTTTCTTCTTATTATCGTTTTAGCTCTATTAGTATGAATATTTTAGCTCTATTTTGTATCTTGAGTATTTATGCTAAACGCTCTTATGCTCTATTGTAACAAAAGATCTCTTTAGCTTATTGAAAAGTGGTATGTGCTTACTTGATTTAGCTTATCATTCTTTTTCTTTTCTTTACTTTCTAATCGCAATATGAGCTTATCATAGTGTTATTCTACAGCTTATTAACTGTGCTTATTCATCTAACAGTAACCACGAAAATAAATTAAGCTATTTAATAGCTTCGTTACTTCAAGCTCTTTTTTTGCTTTATAAGCTGTATTGTATAAGATACAAAACTAAGTTTTCAGTTTAAGGCTTTTTTCGCACTAAGATGTTCGTTAAAAACTTTTACTGTTACTCCTCTTTGTCTTAGTTATTTATGACTCGGATAAGCTGGTGTATTATGCTTATTATGTTCTCGTTTGAGCTTATGGTATTTGCACAAATGATTTAATTAGCTTATTTGTTTAGTACATTAAGGTGTTAAAGTGATTTTAGCTTATTTGATTCCTAGGGTTGACGAATCCGTAGCATATTTAGTTTTTTAGGATGCCTATTTGTTTTAGTGTGCGTTGTGCTTATTTGATCTACCTTAGAGATTGTGAAATCAGTAGTTTTTGCTCTCTAGTTTTATAATTCGAGATCTAGTAATTTTTTGAGAGTTTATTGTGTTTTTGCTTGTTAATTGAGTCTGTCATGAGCTTTTGATTGTCACATGATCAATTCTTTAAGGTTATTCGTAATGCTTATATGTCTGTTTTAGATTTACTTGTGCCTATACTGGGTTCTTATGCTCTTTATTTTTTTTTGCTTACATCGTTGCGTTTAGATATCCGAATAATTAGTTTTCGTGGCTCTATTTTATGTGAAGCTTTTGTATACTTTGGCTATTAAGCTTTGGTTTAGCTTTTTTAGTTACAACTTTGCAAAACTCGTCTAACTGGTATTACATAAATCTTTTAGTTTGGGCTATTTTGGTTTGAATTCGATTTGGACCTCATTGGGAAATTTGAACATGCAACTGGGCCGTTGGTTAGATTTAGTTTGGACACGTTTGGCTTTGCTAGAATGAGAACTGGTTCTATTTTTGTTTGTGGATTGGGCATGACTCTGGTCGATGGGGGTTGCTATATCAGATTTGGCTCCAATTTAATATAAGTATTATTGTTGTGTTAGTTACTGTTGGCTTTTTGTCTGTATATTGTTTGGTTTTGTACCGCGTCTTCACTCACGAGGCGTGGTAATTTTTACCTACCAATGCATACAATTCGAACCCTTGTATGAGCCCCGCTCTTACGAGATTAATAAGCTTGATAGAATTTAAATATTTTCTTTAGTTATTAAATCAGGGTGTATTGTTTTTTTCGGCTCTCTTCCAAAACGGTTCAATTCTTCTATCCTTTTTCCATTTATGTAGTGTTGATTTTATTTGTACATTTTATTAAAATGTATTGCTTATTTGATATTTGACTATGCGTCAGTGAGTAGTTTTATTAGGCTATTAGTGCTTGTTAAGTGATAAGGTTTAATTAATTTTCTAAGGATTATAACTCGTTAATAAACCTTTATTCACACTTAAGGAACCTTTCACGTCACTTAGCAATCATATTAGTCATTAATTTCTTTTTAAGCATATTTGTCATTTATACCTTTTAGATCAATTTTAGTATAATCTTGTAGTTTTAAATTTTAGGATTAACATTGGTTTAAATTTTAGTATAAAAATAGTTTAAAACCAAAACCAAAATATTTGTCATTCAAGCATCAAACGAAACATTCGTGTGAATTTCAATTCATCTCTCGCCGTGGAAACGACACTCGGAAGATGGACTATTACTTTTTCTAAAGTAATTTTCTTATCTAACGGGAAATACTATATATTATTACGACACGTCTTCGATGAATATCAGAACTCTAAAGGAGGACCAGAATTTACATGGGAACGCGAAGATGAAATTTGTGCCAAATATCCTCATCTATTTTCCAACAACTCATCTAAGTCTAATCAAATCTCGAGACGAGATTTCTGTAAGGAAGGGGGACTATAACTGTCACACCCCCAAAATCAGACAGACAGCGGAATAGTAGCATTGGGGTGCGACTTCATAGCACAACAAACAAGATATAGGAAACGACCATAAATGGACGTTCTAAGATAAGATTTCATTAAATTAAAATCAGAATCCATCTTCATTGATATCCGCCACGGTTCCCCTCCAGTCTTCATATCCTAGGACCTGAAATTACATGCTAAAAGTCAACACAAAGGTTGAGTGAAATCATAGGTTTATCGGTAAAAAGGTAGACCACAAGATCGAAGTAATAGTAGACTTTGAAACACATTCAGTAGTCCCAAACGTTTATTATTGCACTAAGCTCATGACACCGAACCTTAACGTAATCAAATGTAATCAAACCAGTACTCGAGGTTTGTGCCCTAATACAGATACAGATGTTGTTAAACATCCTATGAATTTTCACAATACAGATGTTGTTAAACATCCTACGAATTTCACAATACAGATGCTGCCAAACATCCTACGATTTTTCTTCAAATGTTAAATGCGTCAATGGTTAACTAGAAACCACATCCCAGACGGGGATTGTCAGTCCCGATAGATCTATCCACAACACTTGCGTATACCCAGCAGGTATTTAACGGTTCATGATAAAAAGGGGTCTTAGCGGCAGAAGGGTACTTAGGCAATAATGTAATCAGGAAATAGCATTCAATTTTGAAAACACTTGTGTCAAAAGAAATCAAGCATGTAATCTCCCCCGAATTTAATAAAACAAGTAGTAGAAAAACGGGCTATGAACTCACCTTGAGTGTATGGTAATCAACAAAGTATATCACAATAGAAAATGCGTCACGGAAATGATCGAATGCAACCTAATCCAATATAGGTCGTATAAGTACTAAACACTTTGATTATTTATAGGTCGTATAGCTCATCATACTATCGTTCGGGCTATCATAATTAAGAGGTCATGTAGTGATGTATGAGGAGCTAGGACACTTTAAATCGTAAATCCAACAACTCGTCGATACGCCACCCCAAAGAGGCCTCATTATGAAACTCCCTAGTAATATAGTACTTTAATTAACTAAAACCACATATAATTCTATATAGCTACATCACCATCTAATCCTTTTAGTGAAGTCGCGTTTATAAAGTGAAAACGTTTATAAATGACTCTTTAGTAAAAATGACGTAACTTTCACGTTTCTAATCCGTTTCGCGCGTTTCTTATGCCCACGCTATCGTATTAAGACGAGTTATCATAATTTGACATTTTCAAAATTTGGACCTACTGGTGAACAGTAACTTTTTATAAAACTTATTTTATAAAACCCGGTATTAACGTAAACTTGAAATCGTCGTATCTTTTTCGTTATAAATCGGTTTTTCGAGTTTCTTATCATTTTGAAATCGTCATGAGGCGTACTATCTTTTTAAAACATGATAGAGCTGTCATAGTACACGAACCAAAACAGCCCCTAAATGTCTTTTTGAGTTTATTTGTGTAACTTTGTTTTTATAACTTACTTTCTATACTTTTCAACTTAATAATTACCACAAGCCTTTTATAACTACATATGTCTTATGTCTTGCATATATTAAAGTCCATTAGCCCATATCTTGTCCAAATATCCAAGTTAACAAGTCCATAATGATACTTTTAATCACAACTTTCTTAAGTAAACCTTAAAACCCTAATTTGTACATATACATGTTTACACTTAACCAACATGTTACAACACTTATAACCCCATTATATCATGATATTACCAACCTAATATCATAAGAAAATGTGTACAAAAGCATAATCATAAGTAAAAATTCCTTTTACATGTTCAAAAGTCCTAAATGGTGATTTTACTATATAGAAAATCATATATGCATAAAATAACAAATGTAAGTTCGTAAAGAGATTTAGATAACCTTAATGAGATGGATGATGATAACCAACAAAATCTAAACCCTTGCTTAGATGAAAAACCAAAGCTTGCACACCAATAAAACCATAGGCTTCAAGAAAACCCTAATCTTGCATTTTTATTGCTTAACACTTGAAAAGGCTTAACCAAGACTTTAAAACATCTTAGTAGGTCTTAGATATGTTGTTGGTATGCTTGTATGAGTTGTATAAAAAGATTGTATGGTTTGTGTGGGGAGGGATTTTGAGCCGTGGGTTAGGATGGAAGAACAAAGAGATATGTGTTGTTTTTTTACTAAGGAATTTGTGTTGTATGTTTTTCTTACTAGCTACAAGCCTTATATAGTATGAAGACTAGTCAAGATAAACTATTAGAAGACCAAGACTTGTAGAAAATATAGGGAGGGAATTAAGGAGAAATGTTGGTCAAAACAACTAGTCATAGACATAAGGTTTAATGAGTTGTATTTGTACAAGTGCTAGTTGGTTCATTGTATGCTAAATGTCCCCTTGGGACTACTTTGCACCGAAAATTGGGGGAGGGAGGTGGCTAGGTGAGTCTTAGATATTTTGAGGTGATATTCTTGCATTACTTGTAGCTTGAAGTTGTATAGATTAAAATATAAAAGTAAAACTTGTAATGTGTATGCTCTAGTTATTTTATTTTATGTATAATATGACTAACAATGTTAACATGGGTAAAGTTTTATAAAACTTTGGGTATTGGGTATAAAAATGGGTATTTGTTGAAGCCTAGAAAAGTTTTGGTGGTTCCGGGAATACCTAAACGTAATTTTATCGCGAAACGTAAACGCTTTGCATAACCGATAAAATAAAACAAAATAAGTTAATTATTACTTTAGTAATAATAATATAATGATTTTTTGATGTAAACTTTAATTTGTTTGGTACCCGCTTACGTTGATTGTTGATTTTTAGTTTAGGCGATTTGACGTATCAATTAAAATCAAAAGCGAACGCGTAAGAGAAAAATAAAATAATTAGTGAATTATATGACGTCGTCCATTGATCTAATATACGGATTGTTACAATAACAACCTGAAATTTTCATCAATGTAAATATCCATCTATTAAATTAGATGCAATGTACTATCATTCTATTAATACAAACCACCTTTATTCAGGGAAATTTTTCGCTTTATTTCATGATGCAACATCTCTAAAGTTAACGGACTCACACAACCTATCAATGACAATCCTATCTACATATATGTCAAGCAAACATCATAATATTTCAAGTCAATGATCTATTATCCATTTTATCAAATACAATATCTATTTAACGTAGTTAATACCAAATAAACATAAACCATTAACGTTTACGTCAAAACCCTAATTTGGGGTAATGTAAATACTCAAAGCGAATGTACAAGCAACTAAAGCATGTGTACAAGTATCTTAGAATCTCATTTTGAATACATTTTTCCTTTAAAAACAATGTACAACTCATCTTAAGCACAATGTACAAGTCATTAAGCATAACATCTAAAATGGCCGTTTTACCTTCGTTTTCCTAACAAATCTTGTACAAACTATTAAGTACAATATACAAGCAAGCAATGCTCAACTTTTAAACAACATTTACATCCATTTCAATCACTTGAACTTGTTTTTACAACTCAAACCCCTAATTAAAACCAAGAAACCCTAAAACCGAGCTAGTTTCCAACCTGTAACCCATTTCTTCATTTTTACCCATCTTAAACCTAAACCATTAATTAAATTAAGTTGTAAATACTTAATATACAACATTAAATTTCATAATCCATCCTTATTACTCCAATGTACACGAAATTTAAACCAAAAACCCTAACCCGAACTAGTTTGAACCCGATACTCCTTTTCCCTCCTTTTTGCCTATTTTGAAAACCAACCAAGCAACCACACACCTCCATGACTCACCTAATTCATCTCCAAGCTGCTTACAAGCACCTCAAATCAATACTTGGTCCCCAAGTTTCCTTGTTACGTCCTTTCTCCTCCTTTCTTAGCCGCGGCACCACAAGAGCAAAACAACACCTCAAACCTAGTCCTAGCTTTGCTAACTCATCCCATAGCTCTTACACATCACCTTGTAGCTTCCATGAATCATATACTCTAGCTTCAAGCCTTAACCACCAAGTTTTCTTGGCCTCCAAGGTGGTTCACACCTATATAAAGGGGTAAAACCCTTTCATTTCAACTCACACCTCAATTCTTTCTTTCTAACCATCAATGGAGTCCAAGGTCTGATCAATAACATCAAGAGAAGTCCTAAGAAGTCCCAAGAGCAGAATACAAGTGAAGAAACCAAGTCTTGAAGCCCCGGAGTTGTTATTCTAGGCGTACGAAGCTAAAAGTCCCCATATCGACCCGTTTCCAAGCTATAAGCTCAAAACCAGGTTCCATAAGCTCACATTCTGTTTCCATACTCTTATAATGTTCATATAATCATGCTTAAACCATTGTTAAAAGCTTTGAACTCAAAAACCCATGCGTTTTCCCTTTTTGATCCAAACCGAGCTCATGAAACCCTAATTTCATGTTTTTGTTTAATCTATAAGCTAAACTTGTAAGATGTTGTTATAATCTATTCTAATAAGCTTATCAAACAATATTATAAGTATTTTACTAAGTCTTAAAAGCTTGAAGCTTAAAACCCGTGCGTTTTCATTTTAAAACCCTAATTTGACCCGTTTTGATTTCTAGCTTATCAAGTCGTTATTTTAAACTTTCGATATGTTAAAACATCTTATTTTAGCTTATATTAATAAGACATAACCTTCAAATATCATTTGGAATCTTAAAATAAGCTTGCATGGCATTTTGGACTTGTTTTGTAAAAGTTTCCATGCATAGGGGTATATATTGTAACTTTCTAACATTAATAACTACAAGGGCTGAAAATGTCATTTTCTTAAAGTTATAACTATAAGGACTTGTTTTTCCAAGTTTCAAAGTTAAAGGTTTGATATGTATATACTTTATATATAAAGGACTAAACTTGTAAAAGTTTATAATCCAATGGTATATTTTACCAAATTTGCAAACTTATAAAATATTATATTTTTATTAAATTATAAAAATATATTTAGTTTTTAAAGAAACTTGAAATCTTAATGTATCACGGTACTAGGGAGCTTCATGTGAGGGGTTTCTTTGGGTATACGTTTTGACGAGTTTGTTGGATTTACGATTTAAAGTGTCGTGACTCCTCAAACGTTTACTACATGACCTCTGAATTATGATGGCCCGAACAGTGATACGATAATTCCATAATAATTCAATCAAAGATGACATTTCATTTTGATATAAGTCATATCCAATCAAACTAAGACTTG
>BQNB010190672.1:0-11760 GCA_026074375.1 Tanacetum coccineum | reverse complement strand
TGAACTGATTGTTCCAAGAGTTAGGAGTTGAGACTCGAGTCTTGAACTGAATTGTTTAGAAGCCATTGCTGTCAGCTCATCAAAATCGACTTGAATAGTTTCAATGATTAGACGGGTCCTCTTGTTGTAGATTTGGTAAGCTTTCTTGGCAAGAGCATAACCAACGAAGATTCCAATATCTGCTTTAGGTTTCAACTTGCCAAGATCTTCACTGTCATTGGTGAGGTAACATAGAGCACTGAAGACATAAAGATAAGATAAGTTAGGTTTCCTGTCATAGGGAAGTTCATACGGTGTTTGTTGTGACGTTTAAGAATTAATGATCGGTTAGCCTTATTTCTAACCACAACACCTCTTTCATCCTTCTTATTTCTGTAAATCTATTTTATTCTAATTGCCTTCTTCCCATAAGGCAAATCTACAAGAATCTAAACTTTTTGAATCTTGAATTGCAGCAGTTCTTCCTGCATAGCATCAACCCAACTTTCATCTTCAAGTGCTTCAGATATCTTCTTGGGTTCATTTTGAGAC
The DNA here is from genome assembly GCA_026074375.1 of Tanacetum coccineum. Lineage (NCBI taxonomy): Eukaryota > Viridiplantae > Streptophyta > Magnoliopsida > Asterales > Asteraceae > Tanacetum > Tanacetum coccineum. The sequence goes on along the minus strand of BQNB010190672.1, from coordinate 11,229 downwards.
AAGAAACAAGCAAATAAACAATGCTGGAAGTCCTTATGATTATTTCTTCTCTACTTTTGAATATAACTTACAAAAGCATAGGCTCCAGAACTTTTGGTCACTTTGCTCCTTGTTTGAACTGCTGAGTTTGGATCTCCAAGAATTAGAGTCGAAGGATGAATAGAGTTAATCCTTGATGTGGGAATAGGACTAACATTCACAATAGTTTCTAAATTTGTAAAGTCAGCCACTGCACCCTCATCATCATAAGATGCATTGGTAAAAATACCATTAGTAGGATGGTCATACATATCCTCAAGAGCAGGTATTTTAGAATCATCTTGGTCCGTATCAGTGAAGGATAGTCCACCATAAGGACTGGTAGTACTAACTGGTGTGCTAGCAGTATTAACTGTGTTAGTACTGCTAGCTTTAGCAGCTCATGCTTGAAGAAGCAAATCCTCAGTATCTTTGGCAAACTCCTTTCTGAGAGCTTCAGCTGCATCATTCGCATCATGTTCTTATCTTTTAAGCCTTTCAAGCTCATCCAAAAAGACTTGATCCTCCTTATCTACTGGCTTCTCATCTGTCTTTAAATCAGGATTTTTGTTAGGTTCTTCACCTACGTTCTTTGCTTTTGAGCTCTTGACTGTTAAAGTATAAGAAGACCATATTAGCAGTACAAAGTAGTCCTGAGCAGATTCAGCTTCTATTTCAGAATTTCCTGCATCAATATTATCTTCTGTACCTATACTATGATTAGCTTCTTTAATACCTGCATGTTTGTTAGCTTGATTCTCTGATCTCACAGGTTGATAATTCATTGAATCAGTTAAATAATCAAGATCAAACAGCCAAGTTGGTCCCTTCCCTGCAACATTTGGTTTATTTTCTAAAAAGGTTATGTGCAAGTTTTCTTCAACTCTCTTGGTTTCTAAATTGTATACCCTAAAAGCCTTACTTTATAAAGAATACCCTACTAAAATCCTTCATCTAATTTCCCATCAAACTTGCCCAGGTGGTCAATGGTATTCAAGATGGTCACATGGCACCCAAAAGGTCTTATATAGCTTATGATTGGTATTTTACCAGTTATAAGTTCATAAGGTGTCTTATTTTGAGGCTTCGTCACTAATACCCTATTAAGGACATAATAAGCAGTACTAACTGCTTCAACCCAAAAAGTGTTAGGTAATAATGAATCTGCTAGCATAGTTCTAGCAGCCTCAATAAGGGTCTTGTTCTTTCTTTCAGCAACTCTATTTTGTTATGGAGTTTTGGCATTACTGTATTCCCTCTTGATCCCTTTTGACCCACAGAATTCAATAAAATCCCTGTTCTTAAATTCTGTACCATTATCACATCTAATAGTTTTAACTTTTTGATTTAATTGGTTCTGAATTTGTCTTATAAAGTCCTTAAGGATTCCACTAGTTTCATCCTTAGTTCTTAAGAAGAACTCCTAACTAAACCTGCTAAAATCATCAGTGATAACTAGGCAATAAGTCTTATGGTTTAAGCTCCTTATAGATATAGGTCCAAATAAATCCATATGCAGAAGTTGTAAGGGCTGACTAATAGAGCTTACTGATTTGGCCTTACAGGAGGCTTTGTGCTACTTTCCTTTCTGACAAGCAACACAAGTGTGGTCATTTTGAAAAATCTTTGAAGGTAAACCTCTTACAAGGTTTCCCTTCACAAGTTTGTTTAAGTTTTTAAAGTTAACATGACCCAATCTCCTATGCCATTTGTTAGATTCATCAATTATGGCCTTTGCAATCAAACAGGCTAAACCTCCAGAAGGAACAATGTTCTCTAAATTGAAACTGTACATATTATTTTGTCTAGGGATTCTAAGTAATACTTTATTTTCATCAGGTAACTTAAATTCAGGAGACAACACAAGACATTCAGTGTCCGTGAAGAGAACCTTGTTCTTCTTGTCACACATCTGTGACACAGAAAAGAGATTGAAATCCTGTAGTTCTTTCATAAAGCACACATCCTCAAAATCTAACTAGTCTGTTTTTATTTTACCTTTACCAGTTATGTAACCTTTACTTCCTCCAAAAGCAACAGGGCTACCATTAAAGTTTTAATATTCAGCAAGGTAGGCCTTGTTTCCAGTCATGTGCCAGGAACATCCACTATCAACAATCCCTTTGTTCTGTAAAGCTCTTTGTGGATAATCCTGCACATTAAATAAGAGAGATTAGTTTCTCTTAGGGACCCAAGCCTTTTTGGGCTTGGGTCTGCCTAGTGGATCTTTGAAAGTAACACAATTTCTAAAACTTAATCCACCATTGTATTTGGAGACTTTGTTCCAGTAATGTCTTTTGAGTCTCCAATTACAACCTGCTGAGGGCTTAACAGCAGTTTCCCTTTTTCCTCCAACAGCACTAACTGCATTTACCTCAGCAGTATTAACTTTTTGATATGAAAAATTGGTTCTAAGTGTTGTTGTTCTATTAAATGGCTTTCTAAAAGGTGAAAGAGTTTTATGAAAACCAGCTTTTGGTCTAGCATTATTCACAATAGGCTTAACAGTATTAACTTTCCTAGCAGCATTAGTTGGTACTGCCTGTCTGTTAAAATTATGCCTAGCAGTATTAACTGTGTTAGTACCGCTAGTTCTAGCAGTATTAACTGTGTTAGTACCGCTAGTTCTAGTAGTATTAACTTGAATCTTGCCAGTTCTAGTTAGTACTGCTTTTGGAACAAATTAATTTTGATGATTCACTCTTTGCACATTGTTCCATACTAGCCTAATCTCCCTTTGACCAGACCCCTTACTCATCCTATTGTTTAATTCAGCTTGTTTAGCCATCCTTTTCTCATGGAAATCACAATCTCTAATAAGATGGCTAAAACTTCCACATACAAAACATGCCTTTTTGGTAAAACCATATCCCAAACCCAGTTTTTCAGCCATTAAACCACTACAATCCTTTTTGTCAGGTTTAGGACTCTGACTACATGTGTTTTGTTCTTTAACAGTTTGCCTAGGAGTTTTTACATGCTTAAGAGTATTAATAAAAGCAAAACTAGGTGTTTCCTATTCTTTTGTGGGTAGAGACACATGTTCATCTTCACTATCTGATTCATACTCCTCAATGATAGGAGCATCAGACCAAACTTTAGGTTGACTTACTACTTTGGGTTCATTGACAACTGGTTCAGGCATAGATTCATGTGTTTCTTCACTACAATTGGATTCACAAGTATTAAAGTCACTGCTCCTAGCATCAGATTCACTAGGTTTAGATTGCTTTAGACCATATGTAAATTGTGAGTCATCTATTTCTTTATCAGGTCCAGAAGGGATGTAGATCCTTGTTATTGGAGGGGGAACTGCATGCATCCCCTCTGCATATCTATCATTCACAGGACTATCTTCTATATCACTTGTCCTACTGACAAACACACTTTGGAAAACTTCATTTTCATAACTTAAAACACCTTTATTCATTTGATCACCATACCCAAGTCCAGCCTTATCCCTAGCACTCATCTGACTATTTAGCAAAATATTAAGATTTTTAGAAGAGTTGTGCCATTTTTCTACTTTAGCTTTTAATTCTTCTTTTTCTTTTTCAGCTTCTGCTAATAGTTTCTATGGTATGTAAGGACATCAGTTTTATCATCTAAGTCAATTTTCATAAACCTTATCTTTTCCTCATACCAAAGTTGACTTTGTTGATGAGCAACTAATTGTGCTTCAACTTTCTTTAAAGCTTGAGTATATGCCTGTATTTCTATACTGGCATCTCCAAGTTGTTCCTTATGTTCATCATACAATTTTTTAAGTTTAGCATAAGACTCTTTACATTCTTTTGAACAAGAAGTTGTTAGGTATATTTGTATTTATTAGTTCCTACTGGTAGGTATGTAGTTCCTACTGGTAGAGTAATTGCTACTGTTAGTATTAAAGTTCCTACTGGCAGGTATATAGTTCCTGCTGGTTATATTATTAGTCCTGGTAGAGTAACGTAGTGACTCTGGGATAAGTTCTAGTATGGATAGACATGAGAAGTAATAGATAGAATCATGCAAACGTAATTCTAGGAGAATTAGTTTAGGGTTTCATATCTATAAATGAAACCACACGGTTTAGGCTTAGAAAAAAAAAGATTGAACAATCAAGAAATAGTTTTACGATTAATAGAAAAGATCCATAGAGGATCAAAGTATTGTTTTTAGTAATTCTTCTTTAGCACTATTGTTTATTTTCCGCGTGAACAATAGATTGTTTTGTTAGAGTCTCTCACAGAGTTACTTTTGATTACATTAGTGCTCTATATCCTTCACAGGCTTAAAAGATCTATCTAGGGCTGAGACCTACAAGTGGTATCAGAGCCTGGAGAGAGTCTCTGTTGAAGAATAATTACTGTTATTGCTTCTAAATCATTACAATGACTTCACCGTATCCAACACCACCGTTTACTGGACCATCACCATCCGATTCTTCATTCTCCATCCCAACAACATCCGAACCAGTATTTTCTGTGGCAACTACTGAACCTGTATTTGAGTCACAAACTTCCCACTCCGCACAACCCTCTCAAAATACTCAGCCTCAATTCCAGCAATATAATTCAACCACTGTTTCCAGCAGTAATGCCAAATTTCCTTATTTGAAGAAGGACGAGTATGAAACGTGGGCAATGAAGATGGAATATTGGATAATGAACAGTGATCACAATCTGTGGAACATTGTTCTTCATGGAAACAGCAGAAAACGGACTGGCAGAGATCCTAGAGGCAACATAATGATTCTTCCTCCTGTCACTATGGAAGAACAAATTGCTGTCCAACGAGAGACAAAAGCTAGAACTATTCTACTTCAGTCTCTTCCAGAGGATCACATGGCTGACTTTCATCATCTTGATGATGCTAAGGATATCTGGTTGGCAGTAAAAGCCAGATTTGGAGGGAATGAAGAGTCAAAGAAAATGAGGAAGTCAATGCTCAAGCAGGAGTTTGCAGACTTTAAGATATCTGAATCCGAGGGTTTGCACAAGGGATATGATAGGTTTCAGAAGGTGCTGAGTCAACTTAATCAAATGCAAGCAAGACCAGATAATGAAGACTGCAACATGAAGTTCCTTAGAGCTCTACCACCTTCTTGGTCACAGGTGGCAATCACCCTTAAAACAAAGGGTGGTCTTGATTTCTTAAGCTTTGATGATTTGTATAACAAGCTTAGGACACTTGAGATTGATGTGAAGGGTGGTTCTAGCTATGATTCAAGAGTTCCTGCTGCTCCTACACACTCAGCTTTCATTAGTGCTGCTAGCACTAATTCCAAGTGGTCAACTGCTGATTCCAAATGTCAACCTTCTTCTGTTAGCTATACCACTACTTCTTCCTCTGCTGATGCTTCAGGCAATGTTCTTGAAAATGTTCTTCACTCTTTTGTTGCTGAAAGTGATCCACAACAACAGATCACTTATGAAGACTTTGACCAAATTGGCAAGTTGGATTTGGAAGAACTTGACATCAAATGGCAGATGGCAATGCTTTCTGTTCGAATCAATAGATTTGAAAAGAAGGCTGGTAGAAAATTCAAGTTTAATAACAAAGATGCTGCCAGGTTTGATAAAAAGAAGGTCAGGTGCTATCAATGTTCAGAGTTGGGACATTTTGCAAGAGAATGTACAGGGAAGAAGGTGGATTCAAAGACAAGGTATTCTCAATTTAAGATCAAAGAACTGGATAAATCAGAAGAACCAAAGGCTTTGGTGTCAGTTGATTCAATGCTCAATTGGTCAGACCACGAAAGTGAAGATATGGAGAAAGGTGCTTCTGAAGTCTATGGGATGATTGCAGGATATGGGGATGATGCTGTTATTCCTGCTGTTGATGCTGCTGATGGAGTTAGTACTGATGGTATTTTTGCTGATGGTGTGTTTGTTGCTGCTGGTAATGGTTCTGATGGTGTTTCTGTTGCTGCTGGTGTTGGTGCTGATGGTGTTTCTGTTACTTCTAGTGATGCTACTGATGCTGAAACTCAATTTGCATTTATGGGGGGTTATCCCTCAGGTATAGATCTTGTCCTTTTTGGTTGTAATTAAATCTTATAATAGAAACATAAAAAGGATTTTTGATAATCTAGAGCATATAAAGAGTTGTTTTAATCCAATTACAAGCATACAAAAGTTCACTTCAAAACTTAAACAACAGAAATCTTGTACAGCAAAAAATAATCGTTACGTTAGAAGAGAAAATTAGAATCTTGACTGCAGACCTAGGCAACACCACAAACATGCTAAAAATACTGAAAACTTGAATGAACAGGCTAAAAATTGATAAAATGAATATCAAGTGAAACCCTTAAGAGATCTAATGCAAGATTTGACAAATGGAAGGAATCTTCCAAAAACCTAGTCAAACTGATCAATAGTTCCATGACCTCTAGATCAAAATTTGGTTTAGGATATGGAGACACTTTTGGATCAGATGAGGTGTTTGATCTCTCTGCACCTAGTATCTTTGACTCATGTCTTAAGGATGCTAAAGAGAAACCTCTATATGACTGGTTTGTCAAACCTGTTGGAATGCATGTTGTTCCTCTCCCTATAACAGGAACATTCATGCCTCCTTCCAACAAGCCTGACATTGATGATACACAGTTTACCTATGGTTCAAAGTCCAATAATTATTCTGAATCTAACTCTGTATCTAATGACTTTGTCTCTTGTGAAACTAGTGACAAGTCCTCAGACTCAGAGACAACTGGCTTTGCATCCTGTGCATCAAGTGTCAACTCCTCAAGCACCATGACCAATGCCTCTAGTTCAGTTGATTTGAAGACTTTACACAAGACTGATGACCAAGGACCATGCAATGTCACTTAAAGTCCTAGTTTTTCCATTTTAAGGAGAATGTAAAAAACTCCTAAGGAATTTAATGTAATTAGGAATGGTCAAACATATTAGTCTGTGTAAAAACAAGCCTTTTGTGTGGTAAGAAATGTTTTGTTTGTGGTAGTAAAATTGTCCTGAACATACTTTTCTTGGCTGATAAAAATCCCATTAGGTTGTTGCTTGACTTGTAGACCTAAGAAGAATGTCAACTCACCCATAGCACTCATCTCAAATTCTCCTTTCATCAACACCTCAAACTCATCACACCAGGTCTGGTTAGTAGAGCCAAAAATAATGTCATCCACATAGACCTGTACTAAGATGATATCCCTGGAATTCTTCTTAATGAAAAGAGTTTTGTCTATAGTGCCTCGTCTGTAATTATGCTTTAACAGAAAAGTAGACAATCTTGCATACCAGGCCCTTGGTGCTTGATGAAGTCCATACAAAGCTTTCACAACTCTGTACACATGTTTAGGGTAGAAATGATCTTCAAATCCTTTTGGTTGAGTAACATAGACTTCTTCATCAATTTCCCCATAGAGAAAGGCACTCTTGACATCCATTTGAAAGACCATAAAACCCATGTATGAGGCAAATGCTAAGAATAATCTGATAGCTTTAATTCGAGCCACTAGAGAAAACACCTCATCATAGTCAATGCCCTCCTCTTGCCTATGACCTTGAGCCACCAACCTTGCTTTATTCCGAACTACTATACCTCTGGCATCTCTTTTATTCTTAAGAATCCATTTTGTCCCAATAGCAGTGTTCCCTTCTGGCAAAGGCACAAGCTTGCACACATCCTGATTAACAAACTGTTGCATCTCCTCTTGCATAGCTTCTACCCAATCAGGATCATTAAGTGCTTGAGCAACACTGCTTGGTTCAAGTTGGGATAGAAAACAAGCAAACAGACAATGGAGATAGTCTGTGTGATTGTTCCTTTATTGATCATGAACATAGCCTGCAAGAGCACTTTTGGATAGTCTGTGTGATTGTTCCTTTATTGATCATGAACATAGCCTGCAAGAGCACTTTCTCCAAACTTGGATTTCTTCAAAGTGCCCCTTGTCAGAACAGGTGAAGTAATATCCCTAATAATCTGTGATATAGGATGAACAGTATGCACCCTTCTTGTGGGAACATGATCAACAGCTATGGTAGGTGCTAAATTTGTAGGTTAACCACCAAAGTCAGCATCATATGTAGATTCAGAGAAAATGCCAGTAGTAGGATGATGGTGAATGCCCTCCATCTCTGAAGATGATGATATGTGATTAGCAAGGTCAGAAGGAGAGGAAAATCTTGTAGAATTTTCACTTGAGCCCAATGAGTGACCAGGAGGAAGTGGTGTATCAGCATGAACATGTTCAACCACAGAAGAAGATGGAGTAGAAGGAACAGCAGAACCACCAGCAGCCTGATTAATACTACCAGCAGGAATGCTAGTAGTAGGAACATTACTAGCAGCAGGAACCGTATCAGCTGTATTCCAAGTATTCTTTGCTGCAGAATTGGCTGCATATGCTTGTCCTTGAAGCCTAGCAAGTTCCTCTACATAGTCTGAAGTACTCTCCACTGTGGCAGAAGCAGTATGAACCTTAGGACTTAAAAAATGGTTAGAAGGAAAAGAAGGAACAAAAATCACTTGTTCATCACACTCTGAATATGAGTCATCGTTTGTACCTGCATAAGTGTTAGTATCTTGAGTACCTGCAGGGTGATTCAATTTGAAACGAGTATAACCTAAAGAATCAGTCAAATAGTCCAGATCAAAGTACCACTCATGACCCAGACCCTGAACATTAGGTTTATCTTCTATATATCTCAGATTCAGTGTTTCTTCTATCTTTTTGTTGGATAAATTGTAGACTCTATAAGCTTTACTATGAGCAGAGTACCCAACAAGAAAACCTTCATCAGCTTTACCCTCAAATTTTCCCAAGTGATCACTAGTGTTAAGTATGGTCACATGACAGCCAAAAGGTTTAAGGTGACTAATGTTTGGAACTTTCCCAGATAAAAGTTCATAGGGTGTTTTATTATGGGGCCTAGTTACTAAAACCCTGTTTAGAACATAACAAGCAGTACTAACTGCTTCTGTCCAAAACATGGTAGGTAACTTAGAGTCAGCAAGCATAGTTCTTGCTGCCTCTATAAGGGTTCTATTCTTTCTTTCAGCAACCCCATTTTGTTGTGGGGTTCTGGCAACACTATAATCCCTTTTAATCCCCTTGGACCCACAGAGTTCAATTAAGTTAGAATTTTTAAACTCTGTCCCATTGTCACACCTTATAGCCTTAACCTTTTTAGTTAGCTGGTTTTCAACAAAAGTAATGAAATCCCTAAGGATATAAAAAGTCTCATCCTTAGTCCCCAAAAAGAAAACCCAGCTAAACCTGCTAAAGTCATCTGTAACCACCAAGGAATAGTGCTTGTGATCAATGCTTCTGATGGAAGTAGGACCAAAAAGGTCCATATGAAGTAACTGGAGAGGCTCAGAAATGGTGCTGACTGCAGTGATGGCCTTGTAAGAGGCCTTGTGTTGCTTTCCTTTGTTGCAGGCAACACAGTTGTGTTCATTTGTGAAGAGTTTGGAAGGAAGCCCATTGACTAATCCATGTTTTGCCAGCTTGTTCATGTTTTTGAAGTTCACATGAGCCATCCTTCTATGCCATTTTGTGGACTCATCTAAGGATGCTTTTGCCAACAAACACTTGATTTCTCTTTCTGAATGGATGTCAGTCAAATTGAAGCAGTAGAGATTGTGTCTCCTTGGAACTCTGAGAACAACCTGACTTGAATCAGGTAGTTGGAACTCCTTGGAGAGTACAAGGCACTCTTTGTCTGTAAAAAGGACTTTGTTCTTGGTATCACAGATTTGTGACACAGAGAACAAATTAAAGTTCTGAAGCTCTTCCACATAATAAACATTCTCAAAATTGAAGTTGGAAGTCCTAATGGTGCCTTTTCCAGTGATTTTACCATCTCCACCTCCAAAAGTGACAGTCCCTCCTTTAATCTTCACAAAGTCAGCCAATTTCTCCTTATTACCTGTCATGCTTCTGGAACAACCACTATCAACAATACCTAAATCTTTATTTGTATGAGGATTGTCCTACAATATACAAAAGAAAGTACAACATTAGTATACATGGGAGACCCAAGTCAGAACTGACTTGGGCCTGCCTTGTGGATCAATAAGAGGAAAACCCTGTAGATTGTTGAGATCCACCATTGTTCTTGGATCCCCAATGCATATATGGCCTGTTACTTTGCCAAGAACAACCTGCTGAGGTCTTAACAGCAGTTCCCCATCTTCCCCCATCCATATCCATTTGGTTATATGAGCCAGGCCTACTAAACTGTTGAAAATAATGGCTTTTTGGTCTGGTCATAGGTCTAGCAGCAGGATTATGCCAACCAGCAGGAAATGGCCTACCAGCAGGAACAGATGTTGGTCTATTCCTACTACCAGCAGGAACATAGGCTGGTCTAGGAACAAATGAGGGAATGTTTTCTACATTTTTCCACACAGGTGCATTATTCAATCTCAACTGATTCTCATAAAAATCACAATCTCGAATCAAATGAAATTTACTACCACAAACAAAACATTTCTTAGAACCAAAAGACTTGTTTTTACACAGACTAATATTGTTTGACCCATTCCTATTACATAAATTCCTAGGAGTTTTTACATTCTCCTTAAAAGAAAAACTAGGACTTTGAGTGACATTGCATGGTCCTTGGTCATCAGTCTTGTGTAAAGTCTTCAAATCAACTGAACTAGAGGCTGAAAATATAAAATATATAGTAAGAATAGTCTAAAAGCAGAATCAATGATACCGAGAAGTAGTATAGAGCTTTCCCGGGTCGTAAATCCCCAACGAGGCTGGAATGGTAAATCGATACGATCGAAGATTTGAGTTTGAAGGAAGGAATGAGTTTGGGAAGTTGAAAAAGTCAAATTAGATAATAACGGACTAAAACGTTTAAGAAAAACCTAAAAATTATGAAATTAAACTAGAAAACGAAGGCCCGAATCCCGAACAAAAGGGGGAAAACCTAAAATCTTTAAAAATAAGCCTACGAAGAAATTTTTGCTTCTAAACTACTCTAGGGATCAAATAACGAAGAATGAAAAAGACTAGACCGAAAACGGAGTTCGTTTGACCCAAAAACGAGTCAAAACAAAATCCCGTACCCGGACCCGTTCTTTAAAAGATGAAAAGTTATAAAAATGACCCTACGAAAAATTTTATATTTTTCCTACAAACTAGATGATAAAAAAGAAAATTATCTAAAAAAGCAAAATATTTTTTTGATAATTTTTGTATTTTTTATGAATTAAATAAACTTTTATCTAAATTAAATTATA
>BQNB010190670.1:0-11761 GCA_026074375.1 Tanacetum coccineum | reverse complement strand
GATTTGAAGGGAAATGTTCTTCTTAAAGGTTCTCGTAGCACAGATTTGTATTCCATTTCTCTGCAAGACTCAACAACTCCTAATCCAATTTGCTTAATGGCTAAAGCCTCATCGTCCCAAGCATGGTTATGGCATCGTCGTCTCTCACATTTAAACTTCGACACCATCAACCTGCTATCAAAGAATGATATTGTGAATATCCTTCCAAAGCTGAAATTCGTCAAAGATCATTTATGTTCTTCTTGTGAGTTGGGGAAAGCAAAAAGAAAGTCTTTTCATACTAAGACTACCCCGAGCTCAAAAAGACTGTTACAACTTCTACACATTGACCTATGGGGTCCAATGCGGGTAGAAAGCATTAATGGAAAGAAATTTGTTCTTGTAATTGTTGATGACTACTCTCGATATACTTGGACTCACTTCTTGAGGTCCAAAGACGAAACACCTGGAGTTCTCATTGATTTCCTCACACTTGTCCAAAGAGGACTTCATGCTCAAGTTACAACAGTTCGAACTGACAAAGCACGGAAATTTCTTAATAAAAACTCTTCATGCATACTTTGCAATAAGAGGAATAAGACAGAGCGTTAACTGCTCGAAACACCCTAACAAAACGGCGTTTTTGAAAGACGGAACCGTACTCTTGTTGAGGTTGCTCGAACAATGCTAAGCGCCGCTAAAGTTCCTTTGTACTTTTGGGCTGAAGCAATTGCAACAGCATGTTTTACTCAAAACCGTTCACTTATAATTCCTCGACATGAGAAAACACCTTACCACATCATCAATGGCCGAAAACCCTCAGGTTAAGTTATTAGTTAAGCCCTAAAATATGGTAACTTATCTGGGAATTACATTTATCATTTATAGTCCTATGGGTTAGTTTAGCTAGTAAAGGACCCGGGACTTTTTTAAATACCCCCCTCCATACGTTCCATGGAGGGGTAAAGCTCATTTTGTAACGGCTCGAAGAAACTCACTTTTGTAAAAGTGTGTGTGTTGTTTATTTTTATTTTTTTTTTTGTATTTTTTTTTTTAGTTTTTTTTTTATTTTATTTCTATTTTTTTTTCTTTTGTTTTTTTTTTTTTTACATATTTTTTTATTTTTTTTTCTTATCTAACAAACACCATCTTCCCATTCATTCCCTTTTCTCTCTTAATGAATAAATTCCTCTTTCTTTTACCCAAGCTCCGGATTCTGTGTGTCTTAAGGTGAATCTATTGTTGTAACAATTGGCACCAGAGCATATAGGGGGAATCCATGCTGTTTACCAACTGATTCGTGGTTAAATAAAGTCAAAAATTCGTGGCTTATTTAAGCAAAAAGGCCACGGGGGGGGGGTTTTCGAATGTTTATGGCTTTTTGGGTTGTTTCAACTTGTTCTCTCCTTGATTACATGTTAAAAGGTTGATTGGTAACTATTTACAAGTGTTGCATAAGCATCAAGTTCGAATTATAAGCTTATAAAGTTTGGTGTTCTTCGTGGAGGGTTGCTTCGTTTTTTATGATCCACGAAGAAATACATGTAATTGGATGGTTAATCTTCATATACCATCATAGTATTACTGTTTATAGGCACATTTTAGTGGATAAAAAGCTTATTTGGAGTGATTATGCAAAATTCGAACTTGGTGTTCTTCATGGCGGTTTGACAAGAATAGGGGACAAGATCCACCTTTTAAGGAAAAGTCAGGAGGCGGTTTGACTAGTCAAAGGCGGGTTGATTAAAATAATCAAAATATAGCTGGCGGTTTGCCATTTGGTGGCGGTTTGAATAGGTACCACGGCGGTTTGATTATTTTATTGAGCAAAAAGAAATGTTACTCTGCCCAAAATTCAAAAAATCCACGGCGGTTTGACAAATGTTCTAGGCGGCGGTTTGCCCATGGCGGCGGTTTGCCTTATGGTGGCGGTTTGGTGTAATAATGGTGGCGGTTTGCCATAGGTGGCAGGTTGCCAAAGGTCGATCCGCGCATCAGGTGGGCATGTGACCGACTTTGGGCATGTGACCGAATTTGGGAATATTATAATCAAAACAAGACATAACAAACACCACAATCAACCATAACAACATACCACACAAACACAATAATAATCCCAAAAAGCATCCTGAAAAGATTCACATTAATCGACAAAAAGCTAGAGACTAGGATAATGATGAACAAGTGATCACGAAGTTGGTTTGGTATCCCTATTTGCGATTGAAAGTTGAATTTCACAAAGAGTAAGAGTCTACTTATTTCATATCGTGATTTCTTCTATTTTCTATCGATTGATGACTTGCTTGAACGTATACAGTTATGATTAAGACTTGGTTTATCTAGATTAGTACTAGAGAACCCAAGCAGAATGTGAACCAATCTGTTGCAACATCCAGTAAGAAAACCGTTACAACAGACTCCACAGTCAAGAAATTTAGAAACATAACTAGGAAGCTTTATAAGCAAGTTAGTAAGACATGCAGTTGGTGGTATCCTAAGTATATACCACCCGGATACAATTGGAAACCTAAGTCTCAAATATGAAATGTTATCCCAAAGATACGTTAGTATGCCTCATAAAAATGCTCTTAGAACTGCTAAATTTTTGGACATAAGACTCCTAGGTGCACACAATGTCAATACCCATCTCTCTAATCCTTTTTACAGCTCGTCGAGATAGTTCTATTCATCGTAGACTCTGGGTGCTCAAAGCACATGACCGGAAATCTCAAACTTCTAACTAATTTTGTGGAGAAATTTCTAGGAACGGTCAAGTTTGGAAATGATCAAATTGCACCAATTCTTGGCTATGGAGATCTGGTTTAATGAACGATTTCTATCAAAAGGGTTTATTATGTCGAAGGGCTTAATCACAATTTATTCTCCGTTGGTAAATTCTGTGATGCGGATTTGGAAGTTGCTTTTCGGAAGTTTACCTGTTACAACCGTGATTTGAAGGGAAATGATCTTCTCAAAGGTTCTCGTGGCATAGATTTGTATTTCATTTCTCCGCAAGACTCAATAACTCCCAATTCAATTTGCTTAATGGCTAAAGCAAAATCGTCTCAAGCATGGTTATGACATCGTCGTCTATCTTATTTAAACTTCGACACCATCAACTTGCTTTCAAAGAATAATATTGTGAATGGCCTTCCAAAGCTAAAATTCATCAAGATCATCTGTGTGGCTCTTGTAATGTTGGAAAGCAAAAAGAAAGTCTTTTCACACTAAGACTACCCCGAGCTCAAAAAGACGGTTACAACTTCTACACATGGACTTATGTGGTCCAATGCGGGTAGAAAGCATTAATGGAAAGAAGTATGTTCTCGTAATTATTGATGACTACTCCCGATATAATTGGACTCACTTCTTGAGGTCCAAAGACGAAACACCTGGAGTTCTCATTGATTTCCTCATACTTGTCAAAAGAGGACTTCATGCTCAAGTTACAATAGTTCAAACTGACAAAGGCACAAAATTTCTTAATAAAACTCTTCATGCATACTTTGCAAAAGAGGGAATAAGACATGAAACGTCAACTGCTCGAACACCTGAACAAAACGGCGTTGTCGAAAGACGAAACCGTACTCTTGTTGAGGCTGCTCGAACAATGCTAAGCGCCCCGCTAAGTTCCGTTGGTTCTTTCTGGGCTGAAGCAATTGCAACAACATGTTTTACTCAAAACCGTTCACTTGTAATTCCTCGACATGAGAAAACACCTTATCATATCATCAATGCCCGGAAACCATCAGTCAAGTTCTTTCACATCTTTGGTTCTCTTTGCTACATCGTCAGAGATGGTGAAAATCTTGATAAAATGAAAGAAAAAGGTGATGCATGTATTTTTGTTGGGTATTCTACTCAGTCAAAGGCTTACAGGGTATTTAACAAGAGAACAAGAATGATAGTTGAAACAATTCATGTTAACTTTGACGAATTGCCTCAAATGGCGTCAGATCACGTCAGTTCTGACCCCGGTCCACAATGTCCAACAATGGTACTTGAACAAGACAGTTTAAGTCCCGGTCCACAAAGTCAAGAAAATGTTCCTCAAGTTGCTGAGACAGTAACAACGTCAAATGAGCTGGAATTGCTTTATAGTCCGATGTTTAGTGAATTACTCACGTTGCTGAGACAATAACAACGTCAAAGTCTTCCGCTGTACATGCTGCTGATAATCCCGATAAACAGTCAACAACATAACACAACTCACACATCTCATCAACAATCGATGTTGCAAGATCTACCTCCATTGAACATTCATTCAACACATCAAACTCCAACTCAAGTACCAACTGTCACTGCACCTGAGAACATTATTCAAGCAGAAACCAATACAGAAAATGCAAAAAATTTGACGACAGATTGAATTTATCACATTCTTCAGTAAACGTACCAGATCAAGGGAGACACTCGTCTCTAATGATATTCGTCAAACATGCATACTTTCTATCAACATCCTTCCGCACAATGTTGGACAAAAGATCATCCATTAGAACAAGTCATTGGAAATCCTTCTCAATTATTTAGAACAAGACGTCAGCTAGAAACAGATGGCAAGATGTGTAAGGTTCGCACATCACTCATGAGTAGAACCGAACTAAAGAACAATCAAAGAAGCCATCGGCTGATTCAGTAAATGGATTGAATCAATGCAGGAATAAGTTCATCAGTTTTGATCGTTAGAAAGTATGGAAAATTAGTCGACATACACTATGCAAAAATGTCATTAACTAAAGTGCTCAGGAAAAACAGACGTATGAGGAAAATACTGTCATTCGCAACAAAATCTCGTCTGTGACTAAGGGATATGCTCAAAAGGAGAAGGAATTGAATTCGAATAGAGTCATATTGCACCCAGTTGGCTCGTGGAAGCTTTAAAACGTTGTTCATCAATGCGTATAAGCTGCACATAATCATTTACAGTGTACAAATGGACGTTAAATCAACATTTTCTTTACAGACCTCTGAATGAAAGAAGTGTAACGTAAACCAACCAGATGATTTGTTGACGCAAGAACATCATCCTGACAAAGTTTACCGTCTCAAGAAAGCATTATAATGGTTCTCAACAAGCACCAAGACGTGGTATGATGAACTCTCTAACTTCCTGTATCTAAAGGATTCTCAAAAGGTTCTATTGATCCAACTCTGTTCATAACTAAACATGGGGAAGACATATTGCTTGTGTAAATTTACGTTGATGACATAATTTTTGGTTCTACGAACCCAAAACTTTCAAAACGATTTGGAAAACTAATGCACAACAAGTTTGATATGTCTATGATAGGGGAGCTGAAATTCTTTTTAGGAATTCAGATCCACCAATCCCCTCGTGGTATCTTTATAAACCAAGCTAAGTATGCTCAAGAGATAACTTACAAAGCATGGTAATGGACTCGATGTGATAGCATTGGTACACCAATGGCTACAAAACACCTTGATGCTGACTTGAGTGGTACTCCGGTCGACCAAACGAAATATCGTAGTATGGTCGGAGCACTCATGTACCTAACAGCAAGTAGACCAGATATTGTACATGCAACATGTTATTGTGCTCGCTATCAAGCAAAACCGACTGAGAAACATCTCACTGCGGTTAAACGGATCTTTTGGTACCTTAAAGACTCCATTAACATGGGTCTCTGGTATCCGAAGGACACCGGTTTTGAACTAACTGCTTTTTCATGATTCGGGATCAGCTGGCTAGCTCAATTTCACGTAAGAGTACATCTGGTGGGCATACAATTTCAATTCTAGGTGGATAAGTTTAAGATCAGCAGGCATCCACAAAAGCAGGACTGCAGTTCAATGTCTTCAACAGAAAGCCGAGTATGTTTCTCTATCCTGCGGGCTGCGACAAGTTCTATGGTGAGAAACTCACTCCACAGATTATGGCTTTCCACTTTGAATAAAATACCAAATGTATTGTGACTCAAAGGCACCAAAGCCATCTCGTGCAATCCATATCCAGCATCCCCATACCAAGCACATCGAGGTCAGATATCACTTCATAAAGGTACAGTTGAAAATGATATTGTTGAATTATTCTTGACGGAACTGAATAACCAGTTAGCTGACTTTTTACTAAGCTTTATCAGAAGATAGGGTTTAAGTATCTTATCAACTACTCGTATGAGATGTTTGACTCCAGATGAACTGGAGGTTCTGGCAATTGAATCTGCTTGATCCATCAAACATCAATTTGTAAATATTTTTATTCTCTATTTATTTTTTATTTATAAAAAAATTTAAAAAAGAAAATACAAAAATATAAAACCAACAAAAAAATAGAAAAATATAAAACCTAGAAAAACAAAATATAAAAATCAAAAAAATTTCAAAAATACCAAAAAGAATCTTCTCGACATGTCTTTTGGAATCGATAACATTTATGTACCTAGAAATGTTGATTAACATCGACACAGGCGTGTAAATGAAGTTCGAGCAAGAGTTTCAAATGCTTTCAAAACATGTCATTTTCTAATTTTTCTCATCCAGAGACTTATGTAACATTTCTGTGCATACTCGTTCTCAAGAATGTTTACAGGGAATGTACGCCTCATCGCGCCAATACTCTAAAATAGAAGAGAAAGTCTCTATCATGTTTTAAAATCGTGAACACAATTTTCAAAAAGAACTTTCAATGTCAAATTGTCTACAATATAATTTGTAGTATTTTTCCATAAAAAGTTATATTTGTTAAAATTGTGTGTTCAACACTCCCTTTCTCGAATATGTTTAAAATTTTTAGCACAAAGAAGGTCATTTTATGTGAATCAATTTCTAAGGGGGAGCTTTTAAAACAAAGCCTTTTAATGTGTTGGGTACATCTCATAAATGTCAATTTTATGTAATCCTAACACATTTTGTGAACATTAAAACATGGAAACTTATAATGTCAATTATTAAAATAACATTTGTTCACTCAGGCACTCACTCCGCTTCAACATTTGTGGTGTCATATTCAATTTTTCATTTCCCCAATGTCAAGTTTTAATAAATATTGGTATCCCACATATAATGTTGAAGGGGAGCTATCAGAATCTGAATTCATGCAATATCGTGGTATAATTTTTCTCCCCATGGAATTTTTCATGTCAAATTTTAATCAATTGGTATTTCAAATACTAAGTGTTTTATTATTTAAAATAAGGGGAGAAAATGTGATTAAAATATGTTATAGACGAATGTGATCTTTAAGACTCTAAGTGCAACTCTTTCCTTCATGTGCTAAACAATTTCGAATCTCGAAGCACATGTGTAGGGGGAGTATTTGAAAATAACAATGTCAGAAAATGGTTTTATGGTTCGATCTCTATACCCAACAACCTATTAATTTCACGACGATTCTGAAGTCATAAGGTGGTTAGGTTAGGTATAAGTCCTACGATCCAACCAGAACCGGAGGGATCTACCCAAGGACACTCCATAGTTAGAAATAGCAGTCCTTAGGTATGATTGGAGATGAATGTGAATAAGGGAAAAATGCCGACTAAGATTGAGCTAACACTGGAACAATCACAACAAGGTGTTAGTAATGACGTCTTGGTAAGCATTGAAGGGGTTGAAGAATGAAAAAGAAATGTATGGATAAAGGGTGAAAAGAAAGAAGCCCTCCTTACACCTTAGGCAGAAACCGGGTCAATACATAATCTATCAAAATCACAAAGATGATTGTTGATATTGAAGAAAGTCATCATGGACCCAGTGATGCAATGCACAACCCTTCCCAGCCATTCGGGTTTCTCTCAAAAGAAACTTGTCTCATTTGTCACGGAGATACACACGTTATCTATTGACATCTCACTCCGAGATTGTTAATATTGAATAGGTGGCAGTCTGCTCCAGCCTCCGATTACTAAAACCAAAAGTGCACAAATCGAGTCTAGAGCCAGAAGAGATCAAATTATAAATCTCATTAGGACACAATGTCAAAATACACTTGTTGAACAATAACACCATAAAGTTCCATACAAGCTGAACAAAAGAGTCCTACGCATTATCCTTTGAGATCTTTCCAGAACAATCCGAGTGATACTTAATATTCATAGTTAATATGGAAATCACTGCTTGAGCACATCACAAGCTCTTGGTAGTTGACTTTGCAAGATTCTATATGAAATCAATCTTGTGAAACTGGATACATTTTGGTCCAGGATATTAATTGAGACGAGCTTAATTAAAGAGATAGTAACAATCTG
Source organism: Tanacetum coccineum (assembly GCA_026074375.1). Lineage (NCBI taxonomy): Eukaryota > Viridiplantae > Streptophyta > Magnoliopsida > Asterales > Asteraceae > Tanacetum > Tanacetum coccineum. The sequence goes on along the minus strand of BQNB010190670.1, from coordinate 3,578 downwards.
ATTCACTCTTAACCGTGTTGTCGGCTTGAGACGTTCCGGCAATGAGAACTAGCAAGCATGGTGATTCTAAAACATCCTGTGTTAGAGGGATCCTACGCTTGAGCTGGAAACCCCTGTCAAGGAGATTCTTTGAATCATACCTGATCAACATGTATAAGTATTCTATACTAGAAAATACGGGAAACCAGATGTTAATGCATACCGAAGTCAAAGATGAATGACAAAGCCCACATTCATCTTTTATTTCTAAGATGTCTTACTTCAGGTTCAGACTACGGTGGTTTGCAGCTCATTCAACGAAGTCGGATTCATAAACCACATGCTCATATCAAGCTTTCAATAGTCAATCATTCAACGTCAGATAGTTATTCTAATCTTCCCCACCATCAAAGATGCTCAAAGTCAAATAAAGAATCCATCAATTGGGAAATTGTTAGACTTATAATCGCATAATGTCAAACAAGAATGTAACAATTTGAGTGTACTTTTATAGACTTTAGTAGGAACTTCAGTAAATTTGAATAAGTAAATTAGTCATTTATGGCCTTTGCCCTATGCAAAATGTACCTTATGCTTCGGCTGTGGGATCCATTATGTATGCTATAAGATGCACTAGACCTAATGTTACGTTCTCGCAAAATATAACAAGCCGTTTTCAACAGAATCCTGGTGAATGTCACTAGACTGCTGTGAAAAATATTCTTATGTATTTAAGAAATAATAAAGATATGTTTTTGGTTTATGGTGGAAATTCAGAAGCTGAACTTCGAGTTGATTGCTATTGCGATGCTGGATTCGTGACTGATAGAGATGATACAAAATCTCAGATAGGATATGTCTTTATTTTGAATGGAGGCGCAGTAGACTGGAAGAGCTCCAAGCAAAGTACTACTGCAATGTCTGCTACAGATGCTGAATACATAGCTGCTTTGGAAGCTGCGATGGAAGCTGTTTGGATTAGGAAGTTTATTTCAAGTCTTGGTATAGTACCAATAATAAACGAACCTATTAGAATGTTTTGCGATAATTCAGCCGCACTTCATTTTGCTAACGAACCAGAAGTTCAGAAAGGCACCAGACACTACCATAGGAGTTATCATTATGTTCGTGAGTGCATTGCATTAGGCGAAATAAGATTCCTTAAAGTTTACACAGATGATAATCTAGCTGATCCTTTTACGAAGGCTTTACCTAAAGGAAAGCTTACTCAACATGCTAGGAGCATAGGACTTTGTTTAGCTAGTAGTTTCATGTAGATCTGTGTTTAGTATTTGGATAAGGGATGTTCAAACAATTTATTTTATTATAATGATACTTGGTATTTTGTTATACATATATCTTAAATTATATCCTATATTTGCATGTTTAAATCCGTGAATAATAAAAGTTATTATTCTAAATTAATCCGTTGTCGATTAACAATATGGGAATATTGTTAAACTAAGGCAATTCTAAGTGATTGGTGATATTGTTGATATTAAGGATGTGTCCACCAAACTCGGATGATATTCATAAGATGAATATTAGATTTCCCCAACACAAGAATATTACTTTATGGATCGTTGTCATTAAGTAAATCTCGTAAATGATTTTATCTACAAAATCCTTAGACTTGAGATGCAAGTAGGTCTTGCATATGTAGATAATCCTTCTTGATCTAGTCTAAGTTATCCTAAAAAATGGATAACTAATAAGGGCTATTTCAGAAGTGATTTTGAAACATGATGACTTGACACTTGTAGTCAATATAGAATTTGTTCCTTCAATAGTTGAAGAATGATACCACTGGGCCCCTCGTAGAATCAATAAGATGTATGTATGGCCGAACTCGAAAACTCATGTAGATATGTGATTCGTCTGATACAGTATATATAAAATACTACTAGGCAAATCCAAACTCTTCACCCTTGACAAAGGGAAAAAGTCAAGTATCCATTTTTAACACGGTATCGGAAACAAAGGGATTGTAAATTCATAAATCATTTTTCCGTGTCTTTATGAAACCACACTCGGATATTTCTGGGAGCATTGGCGTGTTGCTAGACGCTTACCAATGTTATTATATAATTTATACATGTCCAAGTGGGAGCTGTTGGAATATGAACAAATATAAATTATATATGTCTGGGAGTTATTCGAGCCTAAGAGGACGCACACGTTAATATGTAGAATAATATATTTAATATATTAATGTAATATATTAATTAATGTTTAAACAAACGGTTGTTAAAAGTTTAACAAGAATAAATATTAGTCGTTAATAGTTAAAGGACTAATATGCAAAATTAGGAAAAGGAAAAGATTTGGTTTGTCCCATCTCCTTTAGTTGGCCGAATATCTCCTTCCATATGAAAGGAGATTGCTGGCTTTCTCACCAAGATTGTAAGGGATATAAAAGGAGGTCTTAGGGTGTTTTGTAAAATATAACTTGAAACCTAAAAACTCTAAATCTCTCCTTGCCCTTTCCCTTGGCTGACCGAACCTCAAAACCCTTGAGGGATTCTATTTTCTCCTTCCCCTTGTTGAACGAATCGACAAACAAACCCTTAGGGTTTTTCGTTTTAAGGTTTTACAATCAAGAAGGTGCTTCGTGTGTTGATTGATTCAAAGACAAAGAGATCATTTAGTTAAACAATATTAGTACTAGCATACACATTGTTTGCTAAGAACACATTGTGTGTGAATACTTAGAGAGATCATTCTTTTGATCTTGGTGGTTTCACGTGGTATTATACACATGCGTATATTAAAGACGGTATTACGTTTATTGCTATAAGCAGTCTAACGTTCCTTGCTAAAGGTATATATCTTCAATCCCTTGTTAATTATAAGTTCTACACGTGTTTGATCTTTCCGCTGTGTACTCGTGATATGTTTAACTGTTAATTAGATCTAAAATCCTAACAGTGATAAATGGTGGTTCTTAGCTTAATGGATGATAAGCCAGAAATGGATGGGCTTATGGGGTTTTACCAGCTTATTTTAATAAGCTGGAGCTTTTAGATAAGCTCTTTTGAGCATTTTTGATCCCTGTTAAGCTAGGATCAATGTACATTCTCTTTTACTGTTTTTGGCTTAAATTTTGTCTTAGTAATTAAATCTGCTTATTATGTTGCTTATTTGTGCTTATCTAGTCTTGAAGAAGCTTATTGAATTCACTTTATAGTTTAGAATAGCTTGTTTTTAGTTTTATGAGGATCTGTCCTCTTTTAGTGTTAAAACTGCTTGAATAAGCAGTTAATGCTGCTAAAAGTATTAGCTTGTTTCTAGAGCTTATTAATTTGTAGTTTGTGCTTAATTGTCACTATTGAGCTTAGTTCTTCATCTGTTTTTACTATTTGAAGCTTATAATAATCTGTCTTAACTTAAAATTGATTTTTAAAAGTTTAAGGGTATGTTTGGCACAAGCTGTCTTAACCTAGTTAAAACTGCTTGGGTAGCTTTTTGTGGTTTAAATCAGTTTTGATAAGCTCTAACTAAGTCTTAATGATAGGTTTAATAAGCTTTGATTAAGCTTAATGATAGGTTTAATAAGCTTTGATTAAGCTTTGTTAAGTTTTCTAGCTGTTTAACCATAA
>BQNB010190665.1:0-11761 GCA_026074375.1 Tanacetum coccineum | reverse complement strand
GTGACAAAACCTTTTAAGAACTATTTGGTGCTCGAAGTTTGGGTTCAAAAACCTAGGGACAACCAAAGGAGTGAATTTTTCCTCTCATGTATAGGGGTCTCTATAAGTTGGATTATGCAAAGGGTCGATATGGAACACAGTGAGGTCATTACGATCACCTAAGCCAGACTCGTTTTACCACAGTGAACATAAAATGGCTCTTGGTTATAAAAATCCCCACTATCTCAACAGAGTTTATATAATGGTAAAGTTTTATTAGATACGCATGATCCTCCTACTATGTATGATTAGAAGGAGACTCTACAACTTGCTCAAGAGAGTCGTTTAAAAATGAAACAACTGAACAAAGAAATAAAACTGGCAAATTATAAAAAGATTAATCAACTTTAAGAGGTTTTTGTTTCTCAAAAGGCCAAGTCACATGAAGAGTTGTATTTTTCAAATACTTCCAAAATGACCAGTGTTTCTAACTCGATTTCCAAACCAATTTTTATACCTGATGATGATTTTCGGATAATGCTTCTTCACCAAGTGTTGCACGAAAATTTCTAAATGAGGTAAAAGGCACCATTATGACTCTTCAACGTATTACAAAGCAAAAAATGATAGTAGATATAAACAATTGGTCGTCTAACGTTCATCAAGAGTTTCATAAGATATAAAAGATGAAATTGCTCCTATCGTTAACCAAGTTAACGCTAGAGTACAAAATTTTGAAATATAATTTTTAAAAGAAGCAGCTAAATTTTTTCGAGACTTCAAATCTCTTACAAAGGAAGCTGATGAATCTCTTGACAAGATTAAGGTTTTGGAATACAAAAATAAACTCCGTGAGAGTATATTGTTAGTACAATAAGAATGGTCAATTTAATGCTAAAATAATTACAATGTTCAGCACAGCACTCAACATCAAATCTTCCACAATCGAGCTTGCAACTCACACCACTCAAGCAGTAACTTTAAAAGCCTTGTATCAATTAAAACAGCGCGCGAAAACTAACTATGCTAAAAGCTTTGAATATATAGGTATAACTAATGGTACGACAGTCTAATAGTACAAGATTTGCATACGATAAGAGCTTATAATTGGACATGCAATATCAGAATCGAACTGGTTACAAGCTCAATTGGGATATCTTAAATATTCAAACTCCGATGTGCAAAACAAATACCCTTGGACCTTTGTCTTAGAAAACTATATCTGAGAGTAACGTGCCCTTAAGAGTTATCAGTTTTTGAATATGAGCAACAAAGTAATATAACATCTTAAGACTATTTACCTTTTTTGACTATATCATCTAGTGTCACGGGCTCAAACGCAAATTCACACTGATCTCTTTGCAGATGAAAAATTAAATGTATCGATTTTTTAAAACGCAACCTAAGAGTTTTCAGTTTTACATACCAGGATTATATCTGAACAAACAAAATATAGAATGATGGTACTGATGCGAAATACTAAGTTTGACAGAAAAAACAAAAAAACACCATCACTTTAGGGAACCCGCCTTTGCAATCTTCAAAACCCATCTGTTGTTATAGTAAACCGACTGCGTTTCACTCCTGAATGTCCTAAATTTTATCCATAATCACTATCAGTTTATTCCTAAGGTTATGTTTGAGAAAAAATTGATTTTGAGACAAACTCAGTCACTTCATACTCGGTACCAAAATGTCAAGAATCAAAAGTTGTGCAAAACGACAAAGTGATTGCCCCCAGAATATTTAGAACTAATCCTCTTAAGAATTTTAGGGTAGACAACTTTGTGCCTAACAAACATGTAAAAGCAAGCATTAGGATAAAACCGATCACTGTTTCATAACCTCATGTCAACACTAAGAAAGATTTGAATTCAAATAATCAGAAACATACGTCGTCTGCATGTAATAACATTAAGCTTGCTATTCGAAATGATAAATCTGAGGTTATTTGTGCTACATGTAAGCAATGTTTGATTACTGCTAATCATGATGAATGTGTGTTTAAGTATATGAATGGCATGAACTCTAGCAAGAAAAAGCAAAGTGCTAATGCTTCAAAAAGTGTAAATCAAACGAAACATAAGGCACATGTCAAGAAATCAAAGAAGTTAGGTTCTGAAGAAAGACTTGCTTCACCTAGGCCTAGCATACCTAGAACTTGCCTTAGGTGGTTACCAACTGGAAGAATTTTTTACGTTTGTGGAAAATTAACTGAATCTAGTAACACCGAAAGTGAGTCTGACACATTTGTGTGTGATAATGCAAGTGCTTCTAACCCTCAGGAACCTACAAGCAAAGGGTTTCCAAATCCACTTCTTTTCTTGACAGGTTTACGAGACTCCGGAGGCAGAATACATGTCTCTACCCGCTTGTTGTTCTCTAATTTGTCTAGGGATGGCTTTTGAACAACACAGTTCAAAACCCAAGCTTCAAGGAATGGCTTCTGGACACTTTAGTTCAGGTGCCACGCTTCATCTGATGGCTTATGTACATATCAGTGCATAACCCGGACTTCAAAAAAAGGAAAGTTTATCTTTAAAGATAACTTATCCTCTTAACGAGAAGATAACAACTTCTCGGACTTAAGCTGACACAAAATATCAATTCAAAGCCTTTAGAGCTCAAGAAACATTGGTTTTCAAAACAGTTAGACACAATTTTTCAAGAATTTTTTCAAAAGGATTTTCAAAATCTTTCAAAATTATGTGTTCAACACTCCCTTCTCATGACACTTTCAAAAGTCGAATAATTTTTTATAAGTGGATCAATTTTTAAGGAGGAGCTTTTAAAACCAAATATTAATGCTTTTAGACACATTCTATCCTATCTACTTTGTGTGACTAAAACATTTCAAAATCTGTATATAATTTATCAGAAAAGCAAAATACAAAATTATAAAACCTATAAAACCAAATACAAAATAGAAAAATCTCAAAATACCAAAAATAATCTTCTCCGACATGTCTCTCGAAAATCGATAATATTTACGTCCCTAGAAATGTCATTCTATAATGGCACGGGAATGTAAATAAAGTTCGAGCGGGAGTTTCTAAAATGTTTTAAAACATGTCGTCTCTAAATTTTCTATGACTTCTAATTACTTCTGATCAAAACTCGGTTTTAATGAAAAGGAAAGTGTACGCATCAGTGCTCTTTATCTTCAAAAGAAGAGAAATCTTCTTGTTTTCGAGCATTCTTATAAAAAAAATTCAAAAGTTTGCTCAAAACATACGACTTCTAAGTAAATGTGAGCTTAGGACTCGGTCTTTAAAGAAAGGAAAATGTTCATTTATGTACATTATTCCTCGTCAATTGGAAGTTCATATCTTCTCGGTCTTGAGTAAAGTCATATAAACACTCAAAGTTTTGAATGCTCAAGAGAAGTATCTAGGAAAAGATGTGAAATCAGATAAACCAAAAATCCTTTTCGTGTTGAGCACAATTTTCTCAAGATATTTTTGAAAGAAATATTCAAAATCGTTTGCTCAACAAACTCCCATCTCCAAGTCTTTTCACTCTAATCTATTTTTAAGGGGGGCATATCTTTTAAAAGTATCTACAAGTGGTTCATTTGGCATGCAACATTATTTTTCCCATGCTCGTTCATTCTACAAGTGGATCAATGTACATTAACTTGTATTTTAATTCACTTATTTAATCAAAAATTACAACCACATATGCAAGTTTTGAGGGGGAGAATAGTGATTAAAATGTGATCAATATGGCTTAACTCAGATAAGATCTTTTGAATATAAGTGTGTTCCCGTCCTCGCATGTGCAAAGCAAACTCTTTTTTCAATAATATGGGTGCATTTGTGTAGCCGCCGGGCGAGCTCTTTGTCGCGGTGCATATAAACCAACACTCTAATATGTGTCAATCAAATGACTTCTCGAACACACCGTTTGATTGCTTTTTCAATCTGGTTTTCTCTGCTACCACATATGACTAACTACCCCACAATACCACACAACTTTTGATTACCTACGGACAGATACAGAGGTTGGAGGTTTAAAGGATATTGTATTTCTGTTAACTCATGTTGAATACTAGAACCGGAGGGATCTACCCAGGGATAATCCTTATTAGATAATATAATCCTTAGGTATGATTTGAAAAAAGGGTAAAGATAATATTATCTGGGAAAGAATGTTATCCAATGGCATGAGGTATCACCAAAATTAAACTCAACAAGGTGATGTGATGAGGACGGAGTTTGTTTAACATCTGTAAGGGATGAAGAATGAAAAAGAATTAAAAGATCAAGTTGGTTAAAAGTAAGAGACCTTCCATACAATTTATCAGAAGAAACCAGGTCAATGATATAATACTCTCTCTGTAATCACAAAGCTGATTCTAGTATATTGAATGACAAGTCATCATGGACCCAGTGATGCAATGCTCACAACCCTCCCATCTAGCTCAGTGCTTCCTTCTCAAAAGAATAGTTTTGTTCATTTCTCACGGAGTACAACACGCTTCTATCGACTTTCTCTTTCCAAGATCGTAGATATTGAAAAGATGGCAGTCCGCTCGGCCTTCTATAACACCCTGTGTTTTAGAGTCATTGACGACATCGATAAATCCATAATGTCACCTTTATTTGAGTATTGTACTACGTATTTCGTCTTTAAATCATGAAATGTTGAAGCTAAATCGCGTAAGCTATAAAACTTAGCGTTCATATGTAAAGCGGGCGATCAAACAATTAAGTTTACATCAAATCTAAGGTTAATAATATCTTTTGAGGATAATTAATTAACTTTGTTCATTTACATTTTTATCTGGATACGTAAATGTATTATTAAACGTTTCGCGATAAAATGCGTTTACAGGCACGTTCCCCGAACTCGTAGGCACTCCCGGAACCACAAAAACTTTTCTACGCTTCAACAAATACCCACTTTTATACCCAATACATAAAGTTTACTCAAAATATATATCATATGTATGTGTATGCCGAAATTTAGCATTTATATACAAGAAACTCTTCCACTTTGGTCAAATGAACACCATACTTCATTTATACCACACCATACCTAGTCATTCTTGTCTCTTTGACTCATAAACCCATCCCTAAGACCATGACCCATCCCTTGAATCTTACCTTGTCTCCTTGACTAATCCTATACCTTATATACATGTATCTACTAGAAAGAAAACTCATACAAGCAAAAACACTTTACAAAAATCAAACATATACTCCTTCTTGCTCACATATAAGCCACGGCTCACACACCCCTTTTATAACAATCCATACAAAATTTTATTCAACCTATACACTTCTATACACATCTATTATAAGTCATTCTAAGGTGTTTCCAACCATTGAATCACCATTTGCAAGTATTAAGCAAGAAATCAAGATTTGGGTTTTTATTTGGAAACAAGGGTTTTCTTAAGTGCAAGCTTGGGTTTTAAGGCTAAACACGGGTTTAGCATTCATTTCTCATCTCATACATCATCCCTAAGGTCTTCTAAATTCCTTTATACTTTTTATTATCATTATTTCATGTGTAATATGTTATTTATGGCTAAATCACCACTTAAGACTTTTGAATATGTAAAAAGGGTTTTTACTAATGTCTATGAAATTATACACTTTTTCTTATGTTATATGGTTATATATATATATCATGAAATAATGGATCTATAATTATGATAACATGTTGTTTAAGTATAAACATGTTTAGTTATAAATTAGGGTTTATAAAGTTAATAAAACAAACTTTTTATAAATCAATACACTTGGATAATAAAAGGGTTTTTATTTCGTGTTTCATACAGTAGGTAGAGCCTAATATAAAAATAATACGCCTCATGACGATTCCAAAATGATAAGAAACTCGAAAAACCGATTTAGATACGTTAATTACGAGTTTACAACGAGAAATAATTGGGGGGGGGGGGGGGGCTTTTATAAAACAATTTTTATAAAAACAACTATTCATTAAACAGCAACTTCATTTGTTTTGAAACATCAAAAATATGAAATTAACTTTTAATTACGAGATCGTACTCCGAAAGAATCGCTAAAAACGGAACTATAATGAATAAACTAACACATTTTTCGATAATTTTAAATTTTTAAAAGTAATTTTATAAACATAAACATAAAAGTACTATTCATCACGGACCCAACTTTTGTAAAATATAATAAATCTTTTAATAATGGAGACGTACTCGAAGGAATCACTAAAATCGGGATTAAAACGAATAAGTTATTACGATTACGAGTTTACGCTAATTAAAACCTAAAACGACTAAACTAGCTGTCGTGAACAGTAAAACACTATTCATCGCAGAATATCAAAAACTTGAAAATGTAATATTTTGATCACTCGTCTTACTACGAAGACGTGGGCATAAGAAACGTCAAAATCGGGCTTAAAACGCAAAAGTTATGCTAGTTTTACTAAAACGGTAATTATAAACGTTTTAACTTATTAAACACCATTTTACCAAAACCATTAGTTGGTGATTGAGCTATATAGAATATTATGTGGTTATCAAAGTACTATATTACTAGGGAGTTTCATAATGAGGCCTCTTCGGATGGCGTATCGACGAGTTGTTGGATTTACGATTTAAAGTGTCCTAACTCCTCGAACGTCATGTCATGACCTCTTTAGTTATGATAGCCCGAACGGTAGTACGATGTTGCATCTATAAGATTATGTTCAAGTACTCGGTACTTATACGACCTATGATAATTTAGGTTGCATTCGATCTTTTACGTGACGCTTTATCTGCGATATTCGGATTATCTGAACTCAAGGTGAGTTCATAGCCCCACATTTTTACGATTTCAATGATTTATAATTATGGGGTGGAAACATGCTTTGTTTTATAAATTGGACGCAAGTATTGATTACATGTTGCCTAAGTAGCGATAACCCAAGTTAAGCCCATTATCATGAACTGTCAATTGCATAGATGTAGTTGGGAATTACACTATGTGAGCGCGAATGTTATTTAATAGATCTATTCGGGAAACGACCTCCCCGTTCGGGTGACTAGCTATCACCGAGAACGAACGTTATAGCATGTCGAATTTTGGATGTTTAGGGTTAGACATCCGGATGGGCGTAAATTGCAATATATAGTTTAATTGCAAGAAAGATTGTCGAGCTTCAGTGTCATGAGCTTAGTGTAAATGTAATCTAGTTTTGTGATGACTGCATGTGTTGCATTATCACTAAAAAGTCTTGCGGTCCTGCATATTTTGATTTATCAAACCTATGAATTCACCAACATTATTGTTGACGTTTTTAAGCAATGTTTTCAGGAGATCAATAGGCATGGGATGCCAGGGATGCATTGGGTTACATTTTGGATTGCACGCTTAAAGAATTAGGTGCATCATATTTTGGGAAACGTATTGTCAACTTTTGTAATATTCAACAATGAACAAGTAAAGCTATATGCTTTTGTATTAAGTCTTTCAATTAAATCCAATGTATCAGTTTTAAAACGACTTTTTGTGTCGTTCTTATATATCTTGTGCTATTGATCTTGAAGTAACACGCCCCGGACCCTTATTCCGCTGCGACCCAATTTGGGGGTGTTACAGATTGGTATCAAGAGCCAAGGTTATAGAGAACCAGGTCAAATGTTTTTGCTGGACTATAACCATTTTCAAACAACGAATTCATACAACGGGGTTGTACACGGGACATACATATGTGCATACATTCATGCATACACTATTTGTTGCATTAGTGGGACTAGATGCATTCATAATTGATATACGTGTTTATATTATAGTACGTATATTACTATGAGGGTATATTGTATATATACAAAGATGAGTTTGCATTCTTTCGCACAACTCTACAATTATTTATATAAGGGCTATTTATATAAATAGGGGAATATTTCTTTAGGCAAGGTAGTACGATAAGCTCGTAGGTCCTAAGCGCTACCTAAACATTAAGCTATCGAATATGATACCTTACCATCATTCATTTATGCCATAAGTGCATACTCGTATTTACCATACCAGCCTTATATAATATATTTATATAAGTTAAGTTTTGCTCGCTGCAAGCGGTTATGTTTTCATTATAGACGATTTCCTACACGTCTGTTTATATTAATTCCGAGCCATGGAGATTCCATTGAGCTTCTGATGAGGAGCTAGAGGAACTAATGAAGGATCAGCCTCTATCTGCTGATGCCTCACCTACAGCCCTATCACCAGGCTACATTGCTCCAAAAATTTATGAGGTGATCAAAAAGGAAGTTATCAAACTCCTTGATGCCGGATTGATTTACCCTATCTCCGATAGTCTATGGGTGAGCCCCGTTCATTGTGTGCCCCAAAAGGGAGGTATGACCGTTGTAACAAATGAAGATAATGAGTTGATTCCTACAAGGCTTGTTACCGGATGGCGTGTTTGTATTGATTACCAGAAGCTTAATGATGCTACTCGTAAAGACCATTTCTCGTTGCCTTTTATGGACCAAATGCTTGAACGTTTAGCAGGGAACGAATTCTATTGCTTTTTAGATGGATTTTTCGGATACTTTTAGATTCCTATTGACCCGCAAGACCAAGAGAAGACTACCTTCACTTGCCCTTATGGGACGTTTGCCTACCGGCGTATGCCTTTCGGCTTATGTAATGCTCCGGGCACGTTCCAAAGGTGCATGATGGCTATTTTCCACGACATGATCGAGGAAACAATAGACGTCTTCATGGATGATTTCTCGGTCTTCGGGGATTCCTTCTCTTCTTGCCTCTCCCATTTAGACAAGATGCTCAAAAGGTGTGAAGACACTAATCTAGTTGTAAATTGGGAGAAGTGTCATTTCATGGTCAAAGAGGGCATTGTCCTCGGCCATAAGATCTCTAAAAATGGTATTGAAGTAGATAGAGCTAAAGTCGATGTTATAGCAAATTTACCTCATCCCACTTCCGTTAAAGGTGTTCGAAGTTTTTTAGGTCACGTCGGGTTCTATCGTCGATTTATTCAAGATTTCTCTAAAATCGCCTGGCCGATGACCCATCTTCTAGAAAAAGATACCCCATTCATCTTCTCAAAAGAATGTATTGAAGTGTTTGAAATTCTTAAGACGAAATTAACAGAAGCTTTGATTTTAGTTGCCCCCGATTAGGACCTACCATTTGAAATTATGTGTGATGCTAGTGATTTTGCGGTAGGTGCAATCCTGGGGCAACATAAGACCAAACATTTTCAGCCCATACACTATGCGAGCAAGACTATGACCGATGCTCAAGCACATTACACTACTACGGAGAAAGAATTATTAGCCGTGGTGTATGCTTTCGAGAAATTCTGGTTCTATTTAGTCTTGTCAAAAACCATAGTGTATACGGACCACTCGGCTCTCAAATATATTCTAGCTAAACAAGATGCTAAACCGAGATTGCTTTGGTGGATTTTCCTACTCCAATAATTTGATATCATTATTCGTGATAAAAAAGGAGCGGAGAATCTCGCGGCCGACCACTTATTGAGATTAGAAAATCTTCATCAAGGTGATCTTGAGAAAAAGGAAATTAATGAAACATTTCCTCTCGAGGCCCTCGGAATGATATATTTTCATGGTGATTCTAATACCCCATGGTTTGCCGACATTGCAAATTACCATGCGGGGAATTTTGTAGTGAAAGGGATGTCGTTCCAACAAAAGAAAAAATTCTTTAAGGATGTAAAGCATTATTTTTGGGATGACCCCTACTTGTTTAGGATTTGTACGGATCAAGTGATTAGACGATGTGTTTACGGCCAAGAAGCCATTGATATCCTCACGGCTTGCCATAATAGACCCACCGGGGGACATCATGGTGCAAACTACACTGCTAAGAAAGTCTTTTATTCCGGTTTCTATTGGCTGACGATTTATCGCGATGCCCATGACATGGTGAAGTCATGCGACTCATGTCAACGTCAAGGCAAAATCTCACAAAAAGGTAAAATGCCCTAAAATGCAATTCAAGTATGCGAGATCTTTGACGTATGGGGCATCGACTTTATGGGCATGTTCCCGTCTTCTCGAGGGAACACGTACATCCTCGTGGCCGTTGACAACTTGTCTAAATTGGTTGAAGCGAAAACGCTCCCCACTAATGATGCCCAAGTTGTCGTAAAAATTTTAAAATCCCTCTTCGCCCGATTTGGAACTCCTCGTGCTATAATTATTGATCGTGGTATTCATTTTTGCAATGACCAATTCGCTAAGCTCATGCTTAAGTATGGAGTTACCCACCGTCTTTCTACCGCGTATCATCCACAAATTAGTAGACAAGTAGAGGTTTTAAATCGTGGTTTGAAACGTATCTTGGAAAGGACCATATGCGAAAATCATGCTTCATGGTTCGATAAGTTAGATGATGCCTTATGGGCCTTCCGTCCCGCTTTCAAAACACCCATCGGGTGCACTCCTTATAAGCTTGTGTACGGAAAGGCTTGTCATCTTCCTATCGAACTTGAACACAACGCCTATTGGGCCTTGAAACATTGCAATTTTGATATCAAGTCCGCGGGTGATCACCAGAAAGTTCAAATGAATGAATTAAATGAACTCCGGGATCAAGCCTACGAGACAGTTTTTGTCTGTTTTTGGTCATTTAAGCTCGTTTTTAGAGGTAAAAGATATGTGTAATTAAGCACTTATCAGTGATCGAGTTCTTCTCTTCAATTCCCGGTTAAAGATCCTCTTGGGCAAGCTCAAAACCCATTGGATCAGACCGTTTACCGTTACTAAAGTTTTCCCTTATGGTACCGCCGAGTTATCTCAAACCGACGGGCCAAATTTCAAGGTGAACGGTCATAGACTTGAACACTATTTTGGAGGAGACATACCACCTATGGTTGTCCCGGATCTCCAAACCTTCCCCATAGACCACTAAATTTGGGGTCGAGTCAAGCTCGTGACTCGGTTAACAAAAACAAGCGCTTCGTGGGTGGCAACCCATGCTTATCCCTAGTAGTAATATATTAGTATAATAATTATGAATAAATGTGATGTGAGGAGGCTCGCCTCTTCATTTCTCATGTTTCGTGGCTTGTGTTTTATGTTCAGGATTGCCCCAGATTATGAAGACTCGTGGTTATGTTTTGTCCATCGTTCACTCGAGCTTTTAATCTTTCACATGCTTATATTTGGGAATCCGATATCCTAGATCTTATTGATTAACGTGTATCTATTAGCATAATTAATAAACGGCTTTAGATTTACGTAGAGACCCTTTTATATTAGGATTATGCATTGATTTTTGTATGGGGTGCAATCCCATATTGAGGACAATGTGTAGTTCTAGTATGGGAGGTATCTATCGATTTGATCTTACTTGCATCTGCCTTGTCTTCACGTTACCCCGTTTTGCCACCAAAAATATGTTATTTTATGCCAAAATGTAAAAATTTTCAAAAATTAGATTAGTGTTTTGACACGTAGTTTTGTCTTTTTGAAAGTAAATTTTGACTTGATCGAGCATGTTGCGCTCTAGCTTGTCCCTTAACTTATATAATTTAAGTTTTTGCTAGTCTTTTATACAAGAAGCTTTAAAACGCGAATTCTAGCTTGAAAAACCCAAAGAGTTTGCAAGTTTCCATAATAGACTTTAAATATGCAAAACTTGTTTTTATTACACTAAGCATTCGCAGATCTTTTTAGTAAAGATTTTAAATTTGCGAAAAATAAAAAATAATAGAGTTAAATAAAATTTAGATGCTAAGCATGGAGTAGTTGGATCTATTTAGAGCTCATAGAGGTTAATTGTGGCTTTTTGCTCCCATTAGCTTAATAAAC